>JADNYI010000447.1:0-26384 GCA_015501065.1 Infundibulicybe gibba | reverse complement strand
GTTGGCATCCTTATTGTTGCCATTGTAAAAAAATCTCTCAAATCCCGTTTCACCCAACGCCCAGACTTGCGCTGCTGGTGCAGGCATTCTTGGAATCATGGTTCGTAGTCTCAATTCCGCGCGCTTAGAGTGTATACTGATAAAACAATACGAATTGCTAGGGGAACAAAGGCGCAACGGCAATGCGAATGGAGTTCCGTCCACCTTTAGACGACGACGCGGATATAGAATCCGTAGCGCCTATATCTCTCACTTTCGTCAACTCTCATTTGGCCGCCTTCGATGAAATGTTTGAGAAGCGGAACTCAGACTTTCAGGATCTCTCCAAGCGTCTGGTTTTCGGATCTGGGAGTGTCCAGGCACGCGACAGCGAACTTGATAGTGTTTCGGCTCCAATTCAAGTTTACGAATGTGACGCTCTTTTTTGGATGGTTAGTCGCCATATTTTAGTATGTCGAATAAATTGTTGAGTTTATTGCAGGGAGGTTCGCGGTTACCATTTTATCGATTCTGTGGCACTGAACTTTTCTAGATTTAAACTACCGGTTGAATCTTCCTGATGGTCATGTACGGGATATTTTATCCTCTGAACAATGGGACAACAAGTATGATACATTACTCAAATATGACCAGGTATTTCAGGTTCTCTTGGGAGGTGTGCGATCATGAATATTTGGACTAGCTAAAGCACGCTATCCATACCAAGAAGGCCTTCGAGCTGTTTTCGGAGCACCCTATTACCCACCCACCGTTCGTTCAGTATTTTTAACCCGCAGCGCGATTTCACATGGCCTCGCACTGCAGCACATACCGGTTCAGCCCTGGTATTCCACGGGATAAGATGGGGTATGACACAAAGTACGCCCCTCTGTCATTGCCCCTTAGTCAGTTGCAAACACAGGATACATAGACGAAAACCAGCCTGGACCGACCGAATTTTACACCTGGTGAATCCCACCACCGGACTCTGTCAAATGTCCTACAGCGGTTTCCCTGAGATTACGATGAGTGACCATCGACCTGTCGGTGCGGATTTCCACCTTACTGTAAGTTGTCCCCCCGCATAAATTCAATTTATTCCAACTCACAGCTGCCGTACTAGACCGATATACTCCACATCGGGTTATATGAAGCAGAAGCCAGGCACCTGCATGAGAAAATCGGACCCATGGGCGGCGCATCTCAAGCACGACCAAGCCTGAAAATTGATAACCCGTCCGTGGACCTTGGAACAGTCAGGTCAGCGTTGATTTCTGTGGGCTCTCAAGCCGCCACCGACTCTATTTAGGTATAAGCGCCGAGTCTCGCGTACTCTGAACCTAGAAAACACTGGCGACGTAAGCAGGGCATTCGCAAACGGTTGTTCCATTAAAACTAAATTTCTTTCCCTCAGATCCCGTGCGCATATAGGTTTGTTCCCCTGCAATTGAATTCTCCGATTCGTGAGTTGTCAGCAGTTGTTAATCCTGCGTTTACATGCCTCCCTGGACAGACCCAGAGTGGTTAGAAGTTAGCCCCATAGCCGTGAGTTGATGTTATTAGTACAACCGTAAACCTTAATGAGGCAAAGGGTATTATCCTCCCCGGAGAAGCTGGCGTTGTTGATATTACAGCCTTTGTGGACAACCATGCAGCATCGAGATTGAATGTCTCTGGAAGAGAACTCGACGTCACCCTGATACTTCATACAATGCTGGGAAAAGATCACTTCATTTCTGTGACGGGGAAATACGGTTATTGTATTTCATACGTTCGCTTTTCTTGCGGTTGACAAGGTATTTAGATTACACCTGCTTTGCAAACACCGTATCCCGCCTGGTGCGGCTCCCTGGTCCGATACGGTCACTTGATTCACCCAAGGACCTTCTCCCGGTGGCTAATGCTGTAAATGCACCTCGGGAAATTATGCGTCTAATCAAGTGGATGATGGCCAATACAACTCTAGCGGTAGGTTTCAGTTTCGTTATACCCCCAGCATCGTTAGATTTGACTCGTAGGACGACTTATTCACCGCACCTGGCGAAGAAGGCGTTATTTCTGAAATACGAGAGGTCCGTTCCTTATCCTCATTGAGGTTACAACTCGTCCTGATAGATGACTCCAGTCTCTTGATACAGGCGATGATTTCCCCCATCCTCCAGAAAATACGGAAGCGTCTATTTGTCGCGCATATGGGTCGACGCTTCTGCAGCTCCTTGAATCTTTGGCCGAGCCAATCGTGCCCCTGTCGCTTCACCCCCAGTGTGCGCAAACGACAAGTCGAGATGAGGCTTTTGAGGTTAGTATACCGTAGTACCTCCTTTCTCGAGTGTCATGATTCACGATGAGTTTGAAGCTTCTCGAGGAATTCCCCGCCGCATCAGTGAATGTATGTGCTTCGCCTAGGTCCTTGTCAAGTGGATACTAAAATAAACCGATGGCATAGATCTGGATATCGTTGACTGCATTCCTCCATTTCGTGGGACAAACATCAAAAGACGCCAATAAAGTCTTCCGCATTGGTGAGTCTCATTTGCGACAGCATTCCTGCCATCTCACGACCTGTTAGCGACGACATTTGCTCCTGTGCTCTTGAAAAGTGATCCCTATACTCTCTCGCCTACTAGTATTACACTCCACGACAAGCGCGATTTTTTAATGTTTTTCATTGGATAGCACATCTGTATATTCTATCAATATGTATTTCAGTCTTGTTCGTGGATACAGAATTTCCCATCTAAAATTACTCGTCGCAGTGTATGGATGAATTATTCAACTAAACATTTTGCTGAATGCCTTCTTTTCCTTGTCCCGCTTTTCCTTCTTGCGCTGCCGAAGTTTCGCAAGTTCACTTGCGATGGCCTGATCCTCAGGAACAAGACGGCTAGCTTCAATAAGGTCCTCCTCCGCCTTTTCCTCCTCCTTGAGGATAATCTCGGCCAAACCCCTGCGGTAGAACGCTTTGGCTGTGGTGGATGTCATCAGCAAATATCCTGTGTCCGTATGATTGTAATTCATACCTTTATCGGCCGTGTTCAGCTGGAGCCTGTCGAGGGCGCGTGTCGCGGTTGAAACGGCAACAGCGGCATTTTCAGACGAAGGCGGCTGGATGCGAACAGCAGCGAGAGCCGAATTCAGAAGCAGTGGCGCGAGGAGGCCTTGGAATGAATCCTTGAGCTCAGGCGGAGAGTTATCCGGCATCACCGGATGCACATCCAGATACCGGACAGATTCTGAGATTCATGAGTGTCTCGTCGGCAGAAAAGTGGCTGTGATACGTACTCTGGTACTTCCGGAGCGCCAGCGCGGTATTTCCGTCCTTGAACGCTTTGTTTCCTACCTCGCGGATTTCTTGGGCGATCTTTAGGGCGACTTCGGGGTTTTGCACGTCCCGCTCCTCGTCATCAGGGTAATCCTCGTAAGAGTCCCCATCCGTGGCCGGGGGCTCGGTCAACGACGGGTCGTCGGGCGAGAGCTCCCCGCAATCCGCAATCACGATTGGAGATGTAGGCACGTCGCCGCTTGCGGTAGGGTAGTTTTCGATTTGTCTGACTGTCGGGTAGATGTGAGTGCCTAAACGGAGAAACGACGAGCGGGAGAGATACCGAGGGATTTTCCCCTGATGACTTCGCCGAAAACGACATGCTTTCCGTCGAGGTGGGGTGTCTGGCTTACGGTGATAAAGAACTGCGATCCGTTCGTGTTGGCCCCTGCGTTTGCCTGTGTTTTTTAAGTGCTTGGCCGGGTGCGAGGCTGAGAAATAACTCGCCATGGAGAGCAAGAATGGTTTGGTGTGGTTCACCGAGAATGCCTCATCCTCAAACTTCTCCCCATAAATAGATTCCCCTCCAGTTCCTGTATGAAGGTGATCAGCACATTTATCAACCCTATTTGAAGCTTCTGGTCACCATTTCCGGCTGTGAAATCCCCACCCTGGCACATAAATCTGCGAAATCACAAATCAAATCCTGCGCGAAATATATCAGCTTGCAGGAAATACTCACCCTTTAATTACTCGATGAAATCCGGAGCCTTTATACCAAAGTGGCTTTCCGGCCTTGCCATCTCCCTTTTCGCCGGTACATAACGCGCCTGGAATGCCAGATAAACGGATGAGCACTGGTTTCAGTAGGGCGAATTCGTACGGAAATTCTCTGCTGTTCGAGGTACGAGATCAGTGTATAGCGAGAAAATGATGCGGCCGATTGGTTGGCCTCCGATGGTGATATCAAAGTAGGTGATAGCGCGATTGGGAGAAGCCATTTGTTTCGCAATTGAAACCAGAGTCGTAGAGAGTCACAGGTGCGGCGAGAGGATCTATCCCATTGGCCATGGCTTGAATATTTATCTATTTACGTAACACTCTAGAAGTCTCTACATGTGTGTTGTTGTTTGACACTGGGGGCTCCGTGTGCAGCCCTCAGTAAGTTTGGCGGCTGGCCCAGACCACAGTAACACACGCATATATAACGACGGTTTGGCCTAAAAGCAGATCTCCAATGCCATAGCGGGATTGGGTAATGTATTTGACTTTCGCGCTTATTGGTTTCCTTTCGCAGAATTCTCACCCATTGTCTTCATCGATCAGTATGTTAGTATTCCTCGCGTCGGACGCCAGTGGGACATATATATATTCTGGTCGGTTCTGGTTCTTTGCGATCGTGGGGGGTGCCCGTTGATTGATATCGTCCGCGTCAATAGGGAGCCGACGCGTCGAAATCCACGTGGCATACGCATTGTCGGCTGGTACTTTGCACATATGGACGTCATCGCTTTTCCCAAGGCACTTTGTCGGAAATACGTCATTCCCCATATTTTTATTTTCACATGATACCCAGACCCGGCGGCATACGAGGACGCGCGCGTCGATTGCCCCCCCCGCAAAATGTATAAATAGGCGACCTGGATGGCTCGTCCAAATTATCTTCTTGCACCCACTTTTTATCTTCTCTTTTCGAGTCCCCGGGAAAAGAGGCCGACCTCCGCCGACTTTTGCTTAATGCGTCGTCGGATCCGTGGCGTTTGAGTAGATATCTTCGTGTGCGGCGATGTTGCCTGGCGGGCAACGTCGCCACTCACAAAGCCATCCCTGTAAAGCCGGAGACGTGGTGTTCGAGTAGATATCTTCGTGGGCCACGGCGTTCCCTGTCAGGGAACGTCGCTGTTCATGAAGCCATCCCTATGAAGCCGCTACCCGGGCCCAGACGTACAACCATAGCAGACACGCCCAAGTACCTGGTGGGAAGGACCTGCAATAGAAAATCAAACCAAGTAACCTCTTGATTGTACCAGGCCATACATATACTACCGCGTACATACCGCTCATATTTCATTTCTATTTCGCGATGAACACGACTTGTCTTTATATGAAATACAGTTGGACCGGTTTGCTGGTCTACCCGTGACCGTCATACGCATGCATATGGGACAGAAGTCCACATGTCGCCGGTCGGATCTTCTCCCCAATTCGTTGCATATTGAATAATGAGCGCTGAGCTCCCAGAGAATTGGGGAGGAATACAGGCAGCTCTGAAACTCGGCTGACCCGTAATCGAAGGTTTGTTGCACCACGTAATGCGGATGGAGCAAAGGAGAGACTTGGAAACACATGGGGAAACGGACGGCAGCGGGAACACAGGTGGGATTAGTAGCACGACTAGCAGCCCAATCTCTCTTCAAGAGTATTCTGGCGGACGAGGTGATATCTGACTGCAAAAGCTTCCCGAACCACGGGATGGCGACGGAAGAATGGACATGAATACGGAATGAATTATACAGATGCCAATTGGAATAAACAGTGGAAGATCCTTTTACAGTTTCGATTTCCCTGCCCCCTCCACGTACGCGACACCTCCGCCCAACACAACCTAGAGGACGTCCCGGGTTAGTCTATTGCTAGTCCCAGAAGCACAAAAACGCACCTTGCCGCTGGTAACATTTAGCGTCTCAAACACAACCTCCGTCGTCCCGTTTGGCCCGGAGCCCACTGCCCACGCCCGCGTCTCCAGGGCGTCTCCAGGCTTCACGGGGGCGGTGAACCGCGTCCCAAACAGCTTCAAGGCTTTAGGGTTGCCGCCCGCTGCAGTTTTGATGATTGCTCGCGCGGCGAAGCCATAGGTAGACAGACCGTGGAGAATCACGCCTCCAAATCCAGAGCCCTTGCCAATTTGCGGGTCTGGCAGGGTGGATGAGATAAAGTAAAGGGGGGCGATGAGGGCATACCAATATGAAGGGGATTGTAGTCCCCACTGAGGCGGAAGATGATGGCTTGCTCGGGCAAAGTCTGCTCCTGGACGACCCAGTCGGGTTTCCGGTCCTTGGGGATGGCTTTGGCCTGAGGCGGCCCCGCGATATTTTTCGTAAACTTTTCACCGGTTGCCTTTGCTCCGAGATTGAAGGAGGAACTCTGCGTGCAAAGTTAGCGAATGACGTAAACTATTGCGATTTGGCCCGAACATATAGTTTCGCGTATGGTGTTCCCTGCGGATCGACGAGCAAGTTCTCGGCGGTGAGCACGATGCCGCTTTCTATAGGGCCGTGTTAGTATTCCCAGATGGAAGCCATAAACCGACCTACTATTTTCAGAGATACCGGTGTATCGCGTCTTCCATGTCCACCCGGGTCCGCTCACAAGTGGGAGCTCTTTCAGAATTTCGATTGATTGTGTACCATGGACCTGTGGAGATACATGAAAAAATGAGGACAGGCTAGGCCAACGATTAAGGCACACCCATACCATTCGGTTGGGGTCAAGTGGGGGCATACCGGGGATAGGCCGGCCTTTTACTCTCTCGGCGAACAGGTTCACGTCCTGACCATCGCCTTTGAGTTGGAGGACGACAGGATAGGTTGGGATGGCAGCAAATGATTTGTCTATTCATTCGACATGAGCAATCGCTGGAGTGTCATAGGAGGCATAATACCGAGTTCTGGTGCCAGCGGGTTAGGACGGCGTCACGTCAATGGATACAAGCACGAACCATATACAAACTGATATTCATCGTTCTTTGCACCAACTCCAATAGCATAGGTCAACAAATCTCGCTTGTTCCATGCAACCTAGAAATACACATTCAAGGTTAGCGTCGGATCGTTGGAATAGACGTGACTACGAACGGGTCGGTCTGGCAGCTGGTATCCAACAACGGAAGAAAGATTGACAGACATGGTGGCTAGTGAGATGGAGTCTCCTAGTGCTAGTGCAGTTGAGGAGAAGGTAATTGGAGGTTGAAAGTGTGTAGGGAACTATGAATAATCACAGGACTCGTGTGCGAATCGGGACGCCGGCATCCGGTGAATGGGTTTACCGAGCAAATATCTTATCTTATCTCTCTCAAGAAGCAGCCCGCCACTGTCACTGTCAACCGAACGAACGTGCTTCCCGAAATTTGCCTCTGCTTAATGCTCTCTTGATCCACAACCACTCAACCACTCGCCCGAGAGACATCATGTCCCCAGATGGCATACCCAATAAACTCATGTTCATCTCCAGCCTTATTCTGCTGCTATCCGGGGTGATGCAGCTGAGTGCCGCTTGGCTCCGGCACAAAACACAGACAAAAGCACTCAAAGTGCACGCTGCTGGGGGAATCCGGGCGGGGGTCGTGGATAAATATAGTGAGCGCCCTCCCACAACACCCTTTCTAACACACTAAATACGGCAACTAGGCTGGGTGGGCAATGACTTCCCCAACGCGCTCCCTATCGACCTCGATAGCGTGGCCATGACAATCGAAAATTCCCGCCACTACGCACTGAACGCCCCCAATTCTGACGCCGAATACCAATCTCTGTACCCTGGCGAGCTAGGGTTCCTCCGCTTAGGCCCGCACCACCGATTCTTCGGAATTGCCATGTACCACCAACTGCACTGCTTGAACAGCCTACGAAAGGCGATCATCCACGGCGGGGAGGGGCACAGCCATGGCGAGAGGGGCGCGGGGGAGAAACGGGAACAGGTGCCGCACGTTCACCACTGCTTGAACTACCTCCGGCAGACGATCTTGTGCAACGCGGACTTGACGCTCGAGCCTGAGATCGTGCTCGGCAGCCAGGACGTGGGCGAGGGTCTGGGTGTCACGCATGTGTGCAAAGACTGGAGCGCGCTGCACCAATTCATCGAGCGGAATTACGAAGAGTGGAAGAATGTATCTGCGACGTGAAGTGGTTGGCTGCTACACGCCACCAACTATCCGTCTTGCACATCCGGAAGCAGAAATAGACGTGGATACCTCCCAAGACATGGGTCCACAGGGCAAATGAGCGGTTGGTGGGAACGGGAACTGCGTACCCAACGTGAAGCAGGTTGCTAATTGCTAGTGCACACTCGGCCACCGGATGGGCTCTCAACGCTTGTGTGGCCGATAGTAATTGTTCAGTGTCTATTGTTTTTCGGGGGCTATCTTTGATACATGTCTTGTGTCGGGTCCATTAGAATACTATAAGTGCCGCCCCTGCAGCTCAGTATTATAAATGTGGCACTATTGTCTTGGGATAAATATAAAAAGCGAAAAGTGTGGAAGGCCATTCGGAGAGTCAAGATTGCATTCATGTGTGGATGACCGGGGGGAACTATTCAAGGGAATGTTTGCAGAGCGCGTGCCCAATGTAGGGGGAAATGCACCCAAAAGAGCTGGCTCACATGGTAATCATCTTTTCCCTGCCAATATATCTCCGAGTGGTAGAGATATACTGGCGAGGAAAAGTCGATTACCATTATGGCACATAGGTTATATAGGGTGATAAACTACCGGCCCACATGATAAGGTTTGGGTGCCCGCGCAAGTAACTAGGAACGTATAATAGATACCAGCCTGAATCGTGCACTGTTAGGGATGAGGCTGGTTCCGATCAAGGGGAATGGGCTGGGGGGGGGGGTCATCGTTCAGGGGAATGGCCTTGACAAGCAAGGTGATTGTCCAAGGGCCCATTCGGGTCACCGGCTTAAGTCGAGACCGATGGCTTCATCCTTCGGCTTGAGGTTGTCAAGCCAATTCCCACAGCTCCAGCCTCGTACTAGTCGTCACATGTACTAATCACACCACGATCCCTAGAGCCAGATGAAAAAAATCTGGCAAGATATAAATGTGTGAATAGGGGCTCAAGCTAGAGCTTGAGCCCCCATTCAAACATTAATGCACCACTGGCCTCACGCTTTGTACACTTTATATCATAACATTGAAAATAGCAGTTGATTAGGAAGCAAGGTTCAGTTTAGAGAAAACGGGCCTCCGGAACTGCTAGAGGAACCCAATCTGGGTAGATGTTGGGGCCAACAATTTTACCCATTTCTACCTCCTGGTTGCCGCTCTAGGAGGGCGCCTTGGCGCATACTCCAGAACATCACCGGACTGGACCCTACCTACAGACAGTATATATACACGTCGCGTAGGCATTGAGCCATCCAGACCACCACACTGTGCTTCCGCTGTTCAGCGCATCTCGGCGGATCAGCCGTCTCCACCGCCAGCCTTATATTGAGCCATCCTCTCTAATACATCGAACATCATCGGTCGCTTCTTAGGATCCTCATCCATTAGTTCTCGAGCAATCTGGAGCAATTTATCACAATCCGCTGACGGCTGACAGAGGTCACACAGGTCATCCAGCACCTTCCCACATGACCACAAATCAGCGCGGACTGCGCTGAATCGGCCACGATCAACCTCAACCTCGGGGGGAATATATCCAACCGTGCCGACGGCGCCACGGAACATGGTGTTCGCATCCTTGACACGAACGGACGTGTGAAAGTCGATGATGGAGAGGCGTCCTCCATCCGAAGGAATGATGATATTCGCCGGTTTCAGGTCCAGATGTGCTACCCCGTGTTGATGCATAAAATCGACGGCTTCAAAGAGTTGTCCGACCACGGACCACAGCTGTGCATCGAGATTCTTCAGGTCTGTAACCCAAGTGCCAGCCGAGGGCATCGAGATAACCTGACCCCCACGCACCGGCCAGAACTGGACGCCAGGGATCGTGTGGTTCCGAGGGGAATTGATCCCCGAAAGGTATTGAAGGATCGGAATCTCGTTCTGCTTCTCCTTTACGAACTTGAGGAAACCGGTCTTGGAGCGGTCGGTTACATTTGACACAAAGGCAACGAATGGGTGCTGATATGTGTAGTTGTCAGTTTTGGATTGGCCTAAGTTCAGATGATACGTACACCGAATGGAATGAAGTCAATGGTGTAATCCATCTCTTTAAGAATATGCTGAATCTCGTCCATATCGAAGACGTCGAGACCGTCATGATTGCCATCAGCTACATCACCCTCGCCGTCTTCGGCTGCAGTGGATAATATGCCCACTGCAAATCTCTCGCGCTGCCGAGACGCGGCCGTGAGCGAAAGTAGGCCACTAGCAGCCTTCTGAATCTGGGCAAGGAGACCATCCGTTCCTAATTTGAAATTTCCCGCCAATTCTTTGAGCTTGGGCGCTAGGTTGTACATTTCGAGGAGGAATAGAACCGCTCCCGTTGGATCGCTGAGGTCAAAATCTTTTTGGTACATGAATACCTATAGATTCTATGAGAAAAAGAACAAGTGTGGTCAACAGTGACAAGCCTTTTCATCTGAAGTACTGGGCTGTACAACTATAAACCTCTCCGCGATCAAACTCTTGGTGAGGTAAATGGCCACCACGAAGAATTCTGCTCCGTCATCGATTAAAAATTGGCCGGCGCGAACAAGGGCAATAGCTTGAATTTGCATCCGCGCTCTGTCTATCTCAGCCCCATCCGAAACTACCTCTGAAGTGATCAATGGCATAAAGGACGTGGATTGAACCATAATATTGGGCCTTGGCGTATATCTACAATATAGCCGCTGCTGGTCCATTCGATTAAGAAAGATGGGAAAGGCCCAGGAGGTCTCCCTGGAACGATCATGATACCGCTAGAACTATGCCACAAAGTTGAAGGGCTTACACTTGATATAAGATAGGACTAGGGTGGGAATAAAAGGGCGGAAGCATAAACGGTACTGCCAAATAATTGGCCTTCAGAGCAGACGACTCGTCGGTCTTGATATGGGCCGAGTCTCCACAGTGGTATCGCAGGATGTCGAAAAATGTGGCAAATTCTCGGTCAGAAGCATCAGATGAGGTGTCAATCGCCATGGGAGCAGACGAACTATCAACATCCATTAGGTTTTTCTCTTTAAATATGAGAGAAAAATAGCCCGGGTATTGCTCGCGCGCCCGACGAAGCTCCAAGCTCTCATTTTCATTGTCAGTTGGTTGCTTGGGAGGGGTTGGCTAGGGACTGTAAACGGGATGAAAGGAGTACTCACAATGTAGGTACGCCTTTGACTCAAATCTCCCTCAAATTCAGCCATTTTTTCTGGTCGAGGGCCATCGGGGGTGATGATCCCACCGCCCCTCAAGTTGTGATGGACATCCGTTCCTCTCCATGCTCCAAAACTCGACACCTCCACCTGCAAGCGTCTGAAAAGAGCTCCGTGTTGACGTTCCAAGGAACCAACGACTGCCTCTTGTGCGACTGGAAGCCATAATATGATTATGGGAGGACTCGGAGAAGGAGGGTAGTAATGAACAACGCAAGACAACGCACCATCAGGAGGCACGGCAACAATTTGCAGGTTATCTAGGAGGGGGGTCTATGCGGTTAGATGTTAAATTGAAAATCATTGATTTTGGGTGTTTTCGTCGGGCCAGTTTTGGCCATTTTCGTACGCACGCGAATCAGGGTTGCCTAATTTGGGGTACTTTCGTGCGCAAAACGCGATCTAGCGTCGAATTTTTCTTGCCATTATTACAGGAGCAGTAAACAGCAAAATTAGTTGGAGGAGCTTCGCTTGCGCGGCCCGCCCAAATGATAAATCATGGGCTTCAAGTTGGTGAGGTTGCTTGGGGCAGGTCAGGGCAGGTTCCTACCATTTTCGTACTTTCAAATATCCAACTTCGCTACCGACTAGGCACTTCCGTACTGGGGTAAAATCGGGGTTGGTACCCTATTTGAGGGACTTTCGTACGCATTCCGATCGAAGTGAAGGCCCATTTTTGGGCCATTTTCGTACTTTTCAAAATTTAAGTTGCCTAGGGATAGACCCCCCTCCTGGTTATCTTCGTTCAGGGATGATGGGAAAATCTCGTCCAATCTATGGTTGGCTTGTAGGCACTCCGCGGGCATGGCGAGTAAGATCATGCTCTTAAATTTGTCGAGAGGAAGCCCACTACGCCAAGGGAGGTCGAACTTCAAAGTATCCGGTAAACTCATCCAACCAACGAGTTAAATGACTTACCTGGAATAGCATGAGCTTCTTAGCTTTGACATTAGTTTCAATCTGTTCCAAGATCAACTCTCTAAGGGCAGAAACCTTTGCTCTTGGTGAAATTGTAACAACGAATACTTCCCCGGCCTCGTCGCCGAAAACCACGCAGTTGAGGTCGATAGTTGACGATGAAGCCATTGAAATTGGATCAGTGTGAAGGAGCGGGCATAGTAGCAGCAAGTTACAACTGGGAGTCCAGTCCAGTGAGTGTCAAATAGACGCAATATCCGAGACGCAAGCGGGGGCCCCTTTCGAATGATATTGCCTTGGCGCGAAACAATCGCTCTCTCGTGGGCCATTGAAGCGGACACTCAGGTTATCAACATCTCCTCAGACTCCGAGGTCAATTCTGTCTGTAAAGGTGCACGCTCAGCAGAAGCTATCAGTTAAGGTCTCGTTGAAAGCCGTCTGTCGATGGCTCACTTCAGATCCCACTCGACGTTTTAGACTCATTTGCATTGAACAGAACGTCTCCGTGGGCGCACTAGCTAAGTCAAAGTGCGTCCCTCACACGTTGTGACGTCTCCCTTGCATTCGCACGTCGCAAAGCCACTGAAGATATGGCCCAGTCCACTTACGGAGGATCGCCGCTTCACCAATCCGACTGCCCTTAACGGAGGCGGATCTCTTCAGGCCATGACAATTACCGCTGCGCTCGCACCATCCTGCAACATGCCCCCACAGGCGAATTCCATCTCAAAAATTTCCCGCTTGAGCCTACTTCCTGTAGGTTGTGTACCAGTTTTCTGCATACTATTCAGATGCTCCCTCTACAAACCTCTCCTCCGCGAGGTCGTATTCATGGATGATGGACGACCTAGCATCGCATCTGAATGGCTTTCAGCCGCTTCACCAGTTCATGATCAGGGATATGGCCATAGTGACCAAATACACCCTCTAATGCTGAATGCCAATCCTTGTACCCCGTCTTGCCAGAATTCTTCCGCCTGGGTTTGTACAACCCTCGGAATCCCCACACTGCTTGAATACCCTACGAGGGGCGGTTATCGTGGAGAGGAGCATAGTAATGAAAGGGGTGCGGGGGTATCCGGGTATCTCTGATAGATGATCTACGCAATGCGGACTTGACGCTCGAGTTAGAAGTTGTGATATGCAACCAGAATCTGGGTGACTGGAATACACTGCCGTTTGTAAAGAGGATTTTTGAGGAGTGAAAGGATGCGTCGGCAATATGAGATTGAGGTCCAGCCGGTCAATGTTTAGGGTTCTTACAAGTGCCCAAGTTGTATCAAAAAGATGCCTGAAGTGAAATGGTTCAAGGGAGCGCTGAAACGATAGTTTGCATACATACCAAGAATGGGGGTGGGCACTGCACTGTTTTCATATTCCACTCGACAATCCTCGTCACCACATGAGAGCTCGACCACGATGGGCAACCCATCGGGACACGGAAAAGTAGGTGTTTCAGCGACCACGCCAAACGCGGCTTTCAGAACGCCCAAGTGCTGTATGGTTGGCGGACGCGAGTTCCATGTCTCGGTGCTCGACAGCGTATATGACGGAGCGACTAATTGAACATCGATCGTCAGATCATGACCTTCGAGCGACAGCATTTTGTCCCCAAGGTCGCCACGCGTCGGAAAGAAGCTACCGATTTGGCAATGTGCATTCTCGCGCGGTTGTGGATGAAATTCCATGAGGGCAGCATCCTATCATAGATGACCAAAGAACATTACGCAGAAAGGGCTGAGGTGCTAACCTGGCTCGTCAACAAGACCCACCCATCAGGTGGGTACGACATCGTCGGGTGGCGTGAGTTTAGACGCACAATGCCCTGTGGCATGCCGGATAATGGTGTTCCGTGGCTACCTTCATGGTTTTGAGAGGGCGAAGCCTGAGGAGCCGGTACAGCTGGTGATATTTTGATATCCTCCACCCGATCAAGGCCCAGGTAGATGCTGGGTCGGCGGAGGGACGATACGTTGACGCGTTCGGATCCTTGGTGCGGGACGGAGGAGTACACTTGGGCTGTGGTCCACAAAGTGCTGAGAATCGAAACCAGAAACGCCAAAAACACAAAAGTGGAAAGCAGGGGCGCATACCACTGCGGCTTTTGGCGGTACGGGGTCCGGGGCGCTGGAGTCCAGTCGTCTGTGTCGGGGTTTATGAGGATTTCATCATGGTTTGCAGAGCCCTCTCCGTGATTCATGAGAGGTATAGATTCTGTGTCATGGAGCTCGGGGGACATGCTGGTTTGGTTGTTGATGGTCGACTTTTACTCTCAGCGGGTTGTACGGGCCGGGATCGAGGCCAGGAAATACCTGACGACCCCGGGTGGACCGTGATCGATTGATCATGCAGACTCACTTGCCCATCCGCATCCGCTGTAGCTACCACTGAATACACTGGAACGAATGGTGATTCGTTTACAAGCGAACTTTGTCCTAATGTGTACCATTTACATCCTAGAAACTGCACCGAACCTCCGATGTTTCCCGCCGATATTCCGACCTCGCAGCCGATTGTATGCATCTAGCTTAGAATCCAAGTTAGATTCTAAGCTCGGCACAAAGTCTTAACTCGCGGCCTACCAGGTGACGACAAAGCGTCCCGCCGAGCGGCAGCCCGGTTTGGGACTATTTGGTACTTCCCTCTCCTCATTAATGACCTCATGTCGGTTTATCATTACTGAAACTCGACGTCAGGCAAGGCGCGCCAGCGTTCCAGTCCTATCACATCTGACATCATGTCCACCACCTACAAGATTACCCCAATCTCTATGGCGGCGAGGTTTATAAAACGCTACCATCTTAACTTGCGACCTCAGAGACATTTTCATTTATCCTCACAGTCCAAGATGTCAGCAGAAGATATTGTTACCGCATACTCGGTCGCCGTGCCCCACAAACAGAAACAAGAGCTACCTGGCCTCGATAAACATATGTCCCGTGGGTCGCAGTCCTGTCCAGTCATCAGTGTCAATGAATCAGAATGTTTTAGCCGGGTTGGAATACTCCAAGCTCGAATCCTGGGATGATGATGGAAAGCCTAGCCTTTATGAATACAGAGGTTCGGACAAGTACGTCTCCGACCCTTATTGTAGCCTATTCCTGCTCATGATAGTCAGGCTCAAGGACAAGTCAGCTATCATCACAGGCGGCGATAGCGGGATTGGGCGCGCTGTGGCCATCATGTTTGCCCTTGAGGGTTGCGCCAGTATCACTATTTCTCATCTCCCGCAAGAACGCGAGGACGCGAAGGAAGCCAAACTAACCATCGAAAAGTCGGGCACCAAAGTCAACCTCGTGTCCGTGGACCTTATGCAGATGGAAGACTGTAAAACCTTGGTCGAGAGCCATATACGGGCTTTCGGGAAATTGAATATCCTCGTCAATAACGCTTCAAAGCAGATGCGAGTATCTTCGGGTTATTATAATGATTGGTCTGACTGGATATCGCAGATTGTGCAAAAAATTCGAGGATATCGATCTCACAAATATGGAAAGTACCTTCCGCTCAAACATCTTCCAAATGTTTGCTGTTACGAAATTTGCGCTTCCGCACCTCAAACGCGGTTCAAGCATCATCAACACCACTTCTGTCACCGCGTATCGAGGGTCTGCCGGTCTCAGTATGTCCACACGCCCGCAAAGCAGCTGTTCCTAACCAGCTCTACTCAGCCGATTACAGTTCTACCAAGGGTGCCATCGTCTCCTTTACACGCTCCCTCGCTGCACAGTTTGCACCGCGGGGGATTCGTGTAAACGGTGTTGCACCTGGGCCCGTAATCACAGCGCTGCAGGCCGGCTCGCGCGACGCAGAAGAGATGGAAGGCCTTGGGGTAGGGCTCCCACTGCATGCTCGTGCGGGGCAGCCCGCGGAATTGGGTCCCGCGTATGTGTTCTTGGCGTCGAGCGATTCCAATATCATGACGGGCCAAGTGATGCACCTTAACTGTCAGTTCGAATCTTGTTTATGTATAGAGGAATCTAACGGGTGATATCTAGCTGGATCTTACATAGGCGGATCTTGAGGGGACTCTTGATGAAAATGATAAGAGGGGGCGGCGAGATGTAACACAATAGATCATTGTATGTCACTTGGACCATCGTACATAAGTAGAGAATCCAGAACTCAGTCCCGTCCCATGAATCTCATAAAATGCTTGTCATCATCTGGACATGTCGCCAATCGGACTCTCATTCCCTTCCAAGACATCGCGCCCCCGCGTCTCAAGCCATGTAGTGAGTCCTGGTGCATCTCCGCCAGCTAGTCGCGCTGGAGTATGACACCGCGGAAGGCGGCGGAACACAATGTCGAGAGGCTCTGAGCCCCCGTCTTCCGCTAGGGTATGTATCCGGGGCGTCCAGTGGTCTATATCCGAGTTTCGTCACCATTTGCAGAGTCACCCATGTGCATGAACCATGAGGGGGGTGTCATGGGATTCCGAGAACGCCATTTGTCGTTGGCTGCCCGGCTTGGCGGAGTTCGGGCCGACTCGGAAGTTGAGGGTCAGGCAATATGCTTGGTGGTTCTGACTTTCAAGTGAATCATGCAAACCCGGAGCATGTCGTTTACCCGTCCACACCCGCTGCCAGCACCACCAGCACCAAGGCTAATATGCTAAGACTCATTTCCCAGCGAACTCCGTCTTTATCTCGGTTCGGAAAACCACATCTTCCATGGGCATGGTCGACGATTGCATGTTCCGACACTTCCATTGCGGTGCACTCGCTGAATGCTACATTTCCTTACGTTTGGCTCCGCGATTCTTGCCAGGAGCCTAGTTCTGTACACCCATCCACATCCCAGAAACTGCACCGAACATCTGATATCCCCCTTGATATCCGACCCGCAGCCGATGGCGTCCGTCTCACCTCGGATGGACTTAGGATCCAATGGGCCGATGGACACACTTCGTTTTTCCATGCTTCATTCCTGGAGCGTCACTCGTCTCCGACTAAGCTATTTGATTTTCACAAGGACGTTAATAAGAGGGCGTGGAACCATACTTCCGTAACAGCCGAAGGGAAAGATCTATTCCTCCCTTACCAGTCGCTCGAAACGCCGACGGGACTCCTGGTGGCGATGACCCAATTGGCGCAATATGGTCTTTTATTCATTTCGGGCGTTCCTAACGTAGAAACTACGAACGAAACCTGCGAGCTCCGCATCCTCGCGGAGCGCTTTGGGGAAATCCGGCCAACGTTTTATGGGCCACTTTGGGATGTAAAGAATATACGAAACAGCCGCAACATTGCCTACACCAACCTGGATCTCGGTCTCCATATGGATCTCCTGTGTGTCATATCTCCAAAAAGTGCTTATCGCTCTTGACGCCGGCCTAGCTATTTCGAACACCCACCCCGTTACCAAATCCTCCACTGCCTGCGGAACCGCGTGCAGGGCGGAACTTCTGTATTCGTCGACGCGTTCAATGTCGCGAATATCCTACGCCAGACACACCCAGCCGACTTTGACGTGTTAGCCAACACCCCTGTGGCGTTCCACTACATCAATGATGGACACCACCTCCACCACGAGCACCCTACAATCGAGCTATCCCGCGACACCTCCGAGGTCAGCCACATTAACTACTCCCCACCCTTCCAGGCACCCCTGCCCCTTGCCACTCCCGCGCCGTTTTACCCCGCCTTCAAGCGCTTCGCCGATCTGCTGAATAAACCGGCGAATACGTACCAGTACACATTGCGGGAAGGTGACGCAGTCATGTTCGACAACCGCCGAGTCCTGCATGCCCGGACCGCCTTTTCGGATTTAGACGGGTCGGCATCAGGAAGCGAGGGCGAGACGAATCGGTGGCTGAAGGGGTGTTACGTTGAGGCCGATGCGGTGATGGATCGGAGGAGGGTTCTGAGCACGAAGACTATGTGATAGGTTCATGTTCACGTCACCGACATCTGAATCATTAAACCTTCACCCACTGCTCGGGATGTTGTTGCCTATTTCTGGCACTCTCCCAGCACGATATTTGACACGTAGGTGGCCTCTCGATTTACAGGGCGCGGCAATAGTCTTGATCCCCGCCCAGCCGTGGGCGCTGATCAGACCATTCAGGAGGCTTTCCAAGCAGATATCCTCCCACCATTGACGCAATCATGTCACCCTGTACCATTGTAGACAGATCCGAATAGGGGGTGCGAGCGTATTTCCGCACACACACACGTCGAGGGATTCTTGCTGAATTCTGAGTGGATCGCTTGTTCAGTTTGAGAACTCCTTGCGTGCCATTCCGTAGCTTACAGATGGCCGCGTCCAATACCATACCCTGCGGGTGCTGCCAGCCGGTACACCGGGGAGTCCCATGCGAGGCACGGATAAATATGAATTTGAAATTCTTAGCCGCCCGAGGGGACAGATGGGGCAATCCTAAAATGCTCATTAGATTCCGGCCATCACGTCCAAAAATACGCAAACGCCGTGCTTTTCAAAGTTGCTTTTCCTCCACCATGATGTCTCTCCCAGAAAGCAGCATCAGCATCGTCCCCGCGATTGCAAAGCTCTCACTGCCTTCAGCTGAAGAGTACCAGAAACGCAAGGTCGCGCTCGTCTCGGGTATGCATGTGTGTGTAGTGTAAGGTGTACTACTACTAATCGAGCTGCGGGCTAGGTATCACTGGACAGGACGGATCGTATCTGTGAGTTTACACCCCCGCGCGTGTAGTATGTTTATGAAGACGAATCATCAGCACAGAACTTCTGCTTTCAAAGGGGTACGAGGTACATGGCATCATCCGCCGTTCGTCCAGCTTCAACACCGGCCGGCTGCACCATCTCTTCGGGGACCAAGACGAAGGTGCGACCCTATTCACTCTCTCATCTGACCACGAGCCCACGCCTCGCAGCGCCCAGCAAATTCAAGCTGCACTACGGCGACCTCAGCGACAGCACGAACCTCGTATACATCATCGCGCACGTGCAGCCGACGGAGATCTACAATCTCGGCGCGCAGTCGCACGTCAAGGTCTCCTTCGAGATGGCCGAGTACACCGGCGACGTCGACGGGCTCGGCACGCTGCGCCTACTCGACGCCATCCGCACCTGCGGTCTCGAGAAGCACGTGCGGTTCTACCAGGCGTCCACGAGCGAATTGTACGGCAAGGTCGTCGAGACGCCGCAGACCGAGACGACGCCGTTCTACCCGCGCTCGCCATACGGCTGCGCGAAGCTGTACGCGTACTGGATCGTGGTCAACTACCGCGAGGCGTACGGCATGTATGCGTGCAACGGCATCTTGTTCAACCACGAGAGCCCGCGCAGGGGGCGGACGTTCGTCACCCGCAAGATCACACGTGCAGCGGCGGAGATATCGCTCGGGAAGCAGACGTGTTTGTATCTCGGCAACATGGACGCCCAGCGTGACTGGGGCCACGGTATGGCTGTCCATTGTGCTGTGCTGTGTTGGGTTCTGAATTCTCCGCCCAGCGCGCGACTATGTTGAGGGCATGTGGCTGATGCTGCAGCAGCCACACCCGGAGGATTTTGTGCTTGCGACGGGGGAGACGCACCCTGTGCGCGAGTTTGTTGAAAAGTCGTTCGGCGAGGTTGGAATTCAGCTGACGTATGTCTCCCACCCTGCTTCAACCAGGTATTCACCCTTTCACAGGTGGCGAGGGACGGGTGTTGACGAAGAAGCCGTGGACGTGAACACGGGCAAAGCGGTCGTCAAGGTCGACCCCAAGTACTTCCGGCCCGCAGAAGTCGAGTACGTCACTGTTCTATCCCGCGTTGTCATGCTCACGGTGTTTCCAGCCTGCTCCTCGGGAGTCCCAAGAAAGCAGAGCGTATGCTTGGCTGGAAGCGCAAGGTCGACTTTGACTCGCTGGTGCGGGAGATGGTGGAGGCGGATCTGAAGGCGGCGAAAAGTCTTGTAGAGGATCAAAATTGAATTGGACATTATGGACATAGGCTCGACCATGTAACATATTAAGCACCTCGCATGGGCGAATCCGTTTTACGAGACCGTTGTGGATACGTACTTGCACTGAGGGTGGCCTGCGCTGGGTATCGGGGCTTGGGGAGGTTTTTTCAAAGGCAAAGCTCATTCCACGTTACCCCCGACCTCCCATTGTGGATACGAGGTTGGCGTTCTTGCGATGAGGGTGGGCTACGCTGGGTATTGGGGCTTGGAAGGGGTTTTTTCGCAGGCAGAGCGGATTCCATTTTCTTCCCCGTCTCCCATATCCTGCGCAGCGCATTGCGCAGGATCGTCACAAGCTCGGGGTACTCCATGCGATAAATCTCCAGCGTCGGAAAGAAAACATACGACCATCCTAGGGCCCGTCAGCCCCCGCGCAGACGAAAAGCGCCCAACACAACGCACCAGGCAGAATCCACGTATCCCCCTTCTCCCGCGCCTCCTCCGCATCCAGCACCAACAGGCCCTTCTCCGACACCTGCGCCCCGCGCACGACGATGAGCGTGATAGCCGTCTTGATCTTCCTGCTAATCTTCAGCCGCACACACTTTTTCTTGCTCGTGCGCTTCTTGCTCGTCGCGGTGAGCAGCGACATCCCTATACGGCCCGGCTTCGCGTTGCTGAGGAGCATAGGCGCGATCTCGTCCCCGGGCTCTGTCCGCGAGAGGCGGGCGTTCCATGTGTCCACGCGCTGGGCGAAGGGATGCGGCCACGGCGTCTCGGGCTTTTCCAGCAGCGCGATGGGGAAGGCCCGGACGCCGAGGGCGGGCACGTTGGAGCTGGGGAAGGACTGGCGGGAGCGGGCAGCGAGCGGGTGGGAGGGGTCGAGCAGGTTTTTGCTGGTGGTCCAGGGGGAGATGAGCACGGCCGGGGAGCCGGGGCTCTGGCCGCGGAACTGTGGGATGTGAATGGTTTATGGAATTGTGTGGATAAGAGGGCGCACATTGAGGGACTTGAAGCGCGGGGCTTTGGGGAGCTTGCTGAGTTGGGGATATTTCAGCATGCGAGTGGTGGGAAGCAAGGGTCTTGAGAAAATGTCACAGATAACAAAAAAAAAACATGATCATATTTCAAGTGCTACATACATACAGGGCAGAATAAATATGCATGTACTTGGTATATTACGCCTTTGCCTTGATCATCCCCGCCATAATGTCAAAACTATTACTATCCGGCTGCAAATCTATAAACCCGCTTCCTCTCTCAGGCATCGTCCGGAGCAGCCCGTGGTCAGGCGTGATCCCCACAATCCGCACCTTTGTGTGCGGCGTCGTGGTCGTGAGCGTCACCTGCTGGTCCCTGCACACCGTGGGTCAAGGCTTGCGGGCGGATTCACTGGCAGAAACTTACGAGTGGAGCCAGCGCTCGAGATAGGACGCCATAAAGGGGGCAAAGGAGCCGTTCCCCTGGATGAACTGTGCCCACATGGGCTCAAACTTGGCGAGGATGGCGGCTGCGGTGAGTTCGAGGGATAGGTCGGTTTCTGTGAAGATCAACTGCGCGAGAGAGGCGACGGGTGGGGGGTTGAGGATGTTGAGGCCACAGCCTGTGCCAAGCTATCAGCAACGAATGGTTGGGCTACGCTGCGCTCACCAATCACGATATCGACATTGTTGCCTGTAAAACTTGCGTTGACCAATATCCCGCCTATTTTCTTGACATCACTCTCGCCTGGCCCAACGACCGCATAAATGTCGTTGGGCCATTTTAGACGGATCTTCTTCCCCAGGGCCCCTAGCACGGCGTCGTCTCGACAAGCGTCGGCGACGGCCAAGCCAAAGAGGTATTGGACGAATACGAGCTTGTTAGGTGGCAATCGGGTGAGGGAGACCCGCAGGAGAAGGGAGAATTGGAGGCACCCTACGGGGGATACCCAGACGTTAGACCCGCGACCTCGGCCCATGAGTTGGTGCGATGCGAGGGACACGATGGGGGTGGGGAGCTCTGAGAGGAGATGTGGATTTCTATGTACGAGTGAGCGTTGGCATATGGGGCGGGCGGTTCACGTACTTGTCCAACATCGTTTGCGTGCTGGTAACCACTTGACCATACAAGAGCGCTTCTCCGATTCCCCAGCCATGGGGTCCGTCACGGCATCCCTCACGCGCTCTGGCGGCGGAAATGGCGGCGAAATATTTTGATAGGTCGAAGAGGGGGGTCTCGCTTTGGGCCGGGAGTTGTCCATCATGGTATGTGACAACGTATTTGGGCGGAGGTTCGCTGGGGTCGGGCGTTTGATCTGGAGTGTGAAAGTGGAAGGTATCATTGGCGTCCTTGAGTATACCAGAAGGTGGGACCGAGATCGCCTTTATAATTTGAGACACGATGGTGGGTTTATCGGGGTGGGAGACAAGAAACTGGGGGAGAGGGGTCATGGGGACCACATCACCGGTCGATGGAAGCTGAAGGCCCAACGTGCGGAGGGAATCCAATATGAGTGGGATGGCTTCCACCGCGGTGCCTTCTGGGTTCACCGCGGACTGGGGCAGGTCAAAGTCCGTCGACCAAAGCACGATCGTGCCTCCACCCACTTCTTTCCCGAGGACCACGATCTCGTCCTGAGCCAACCTTGCAAACACTTTGACGTTTTTCACACCCCCGAATCCCACAAATTCAGCACGCGGGTGCACCCAATCCGAGTCTTTTGCGGCTGGCGAAGTGAGCGTGATGAAGTTGCCTGTATGGTGGTCGAGAAACCGCAACGGTCGTGTGATATCACTAGCGACGCTTAGCCCCGACATGCCCAGGCTAAAGTCGGTTCGCCGTGGAGCGTAGGTCGCGCCCGTGCCCGCACACAGCAGGGCTCCGCCATTCTCCACATAAGTCGCAATCGCATTGGTTGAAGCGGATTCGAATGTGCGACGCAGCCGTGGAAAAACCAGCAGTGCACAATTGACTGGCCATGGCTGGGAGAGGAGTGCCTGGGGGGTGATGGATTGGATAGAGTAGTGCGGAAGGAGGATGGTGCGGAGGGTCTGGAGGGTGTGTGTGAGGGAATGCTGGACGACATCAGGACCTGAATACACAAGCACGTTCATGGTTGGCCCTTGGGATTAGTTTTTCTATTAACTACCTTTTGTGATGGTTGGCCTTGGGGTTGGGATGAAGGTGTCGATTGGGAAAAAGTCTGGGGCCTAGGATTCGGAAGTGGGACTTGATACAAAAACAAAACACGTTGTGACTGCTTCCGGAAGGCAATCTCCGTCCCGGGCTTGGCCCACATTCTATTTCGTTTGAACTTGTGAGCCTCACACGCTTGCAAGCGACGAAAATCGATGATGATAGTTTTGGTACAGGCGAGGATGACTTTCTGTGGCCCGGGCCGTACGACGCGGGGGTTTGCCCCGGCGGTCTCGGCTCAGTCTGGACTACCGAGGCAGAAGGTATTTACATACACATTTGTCCCACATCTCTTGTACTTACAGATGTGCTCGAGGGTCGCGAACGCTATCGTGGTTCAGGTGGCAAGGGTGGCAACTCGTGAGGCATTTTTCTGATAATTTTATGAGCCTAGCCATCATTCAAGCACACTAACATTATATCCGCAGTGCCTCCTTCATGCTCAGAAATTCATCTAGTTTCGCGCGCCCATCGTTCTTCTGCTAGTCTAAATTTAGCCATCCGACTCGGGGGAAGCTTTATGGTTTTCTCCCAGGTTCAACTTGAACTGTACTAGGGGCGGCCACCCAATAAAAGGCCAGTCCGAGTCGCAACTGGTGACAAGTGCAATCCCCCCAATACAATACCCCACTGTTTGCAGGAAATTCAATGCACCGACTCGGAAAGGGCAGCAGCTACGGCATGCGATCGCGTTGTCATGTGTTCCAGACGCATGTTTTTCACAGCACATTGTGGGCAGGAAGCCAAAGGGTTCCGACCCCCGAGAACAGGCTATCACAATCTGAATTCGCACCCCGAACTACGTACTAATGGTTGCCCCTATACTATGGTGGTCCAACCCTATTCCACATTGATGGGCCAGTCTACTTTTGACTAGGGCACCAAATCTAAAAGGTCAAGCCCTAGGGGGAGGGGCTCGGACGGGTGCCCGGCGGCGAGTCACAGGCTCGCGTCACGGGCGTATCCCCATCACCATCATATGTAATAGCTTCTTCTCACCAAATATTTGAGGCTATAAGTAGCTCACTGCTCCTGGGCCGGGATCCAAAGGATGTACACAGAACCCCCCAGCGCGCTCGGAGCTGTATGTCTCACTCTCATCACTATATTGGCTATCAAATGGTATCGTCTCCGGGCCAGCATGCCCCCTGGACCGCGGGGCATCCCGTGGATCGGCAATAGGCATCAGCTGCCCTCCGTCAAACCATGGCGCAAGTTTGCAGAATGGAACAGACAATATGGTATTATCTTTGCAGACTGCTGCTTTTGTTTTTTCTCATTGGACGCAGGGAACGTCATGTCTTTTTTCCTTGGGACCACGCCGGTCGTTGGTACGTTCCCGCTCATGTCATATTCGCGATATTCATTTCTTCAAAGTGCTTGGGACCGCACAAGCGGCGTGGGATCTCCTAGAGAAACGCTCCGAAATATACTCTAGTCGGCCTCGGTCCATCGTCGCGTACGTCTCCCTCCCAGCCCAGCCGGTCCCGTTATCACTCACTCCGCCTATCTACTCAGGGGAGAAATATTGTCCGACAACATGCGTGGGCTCATGCTTCCCAATAACGAGGCATGGCGCAGATGGCGTAAAGTATTTATCCCATATCCCCTTTATTTCCATTTCGGTATCACACCGGCTGATCATATTTCCAGGTGCTCCATTCGGGGTTCCACGCCCGCAAGGCCGCGAGTTATAGGGAGATTCAATCCCTAGAATCAAGTGTGACGATGATGCAACTGCTGAAGGACCCTGTGAATTATGAGAGGCACCTTCAGAGGTCAGGACCCCCACGTGCGGCGGTACCGTGGCTCATTGGTCCTTAGGTATGCCGCAAGTGTTGTCACCTCTGTTACGTATGGGAGAAGGGTGGACAGCGTGGACGAATGGGTAGTGAAGGAGAACATGAATGCTATGGACTGTGGGTAATCTCATTCCCCCCAAATTCGCGCTAACCCATCGCTACCGTAGATTTAACCAGGTACGCGGCATTTAGCCATGTTATCGTTTGTTCTAATCACTTCGCTTTTGCAGTACTAAGTAAGTTCATAATTCTCAGATCCGCATAAACCTAAAGCCCTCTAGCATCCCCGGAAAATATATCGTCGAATCATGGCCCTGGCTCTTAAAACTCCCGGTAACTTCATCTTTTAGAACACGAAACATACGCTAATGGCTGCTGCCCGCAGCGCTCTTTGCAATGGTTCGTCGGGCGCCCGAAGCGCAGCGCCAGCGGGATATCGCTTTCCTCACCCACCTCGTTGATGGGGTGAAGAAGGGGATGAAAGACGGCACGGTCCCGGATTGCCTCACGTCGCAAACCATATCCGAGATTGACAAAATTGGCATGTCAGAAATCGAGATGGCGTATGCTGTGTCCAGCCCGTTCGGGGCGGGAATCGAGACGGTATGCTTCGCAATATATCGTTCATTCTCCAGCTCATGCTCTATACTAGACTGCGGGAGCGTTGCTAATTTCATGCGTGGGTGAATTCCCGAGTTTGGAATATTGAAATATCTATCTATTGATATTAGTGGCTATGCTCTATTTTCCGGAGGTCATGAAAAAGCTCAAGCAGAGCTAGACGCGAATATAGGCTTCGACCGGGTGCCAGAGTTCGAAGATAAGGACAGCCTGCCATATATCAGTGCCCTTGTGGATGAGACCTTGAGGTAAAGTCGCTGTCGTGCATATCGCTAGGTGTTCATATCGTATCATTTCAGATGGCGTCCAGTCCCAGTGCTCGGTGCGCCTCATGCAGTCACCGTCGACGACGAATATGGCGGCATGTAAGAACGAGAGTCATTTTATTGTCAACCGCAAGCAACTGAAATTTTCAGGTTCATTCCGAAGGGATCGACTATCATTGCGAACTTATAGTTAGTCTTAACCAACTCTAACCAGCCTGACTAACCCATGGACGTCCAGTGGCATTATGCAAGACCCAGGTCTGCCCATTAGTCTAGCGCCTAGGACAGCGATTTCTCACCCATAAGCCCAATAGTTATGTTTCCCGAGCCCGAGCAGTTCCAGCCTGAGCGATTCTTGAAGCCAACCACCCCGCGCATGCAGCCCTTCGATCTGCCCTTTG
>JADNYI010000446.1:0-26400 GCA_015501065.1 Infundibulicybe gibba | reverse complement strand
AACTTTGTGTCAAAAAGGTTGTGGTCCCGCTACACGCGCCCTGAATGAGAGTCGTTTGGAGTGCCGGTCTTTTATCATAGCATCAACTTGGCGTCTTTCCCCACCAGCATGCTCGATTATCGCCTCCTTGTTGCATGCATATGCATCATACTTGCCTCAATCTTATATTTCTTCTATTGGAACCGTTTCGTCGGCCTCGCTATTGGTTACGTTATCCGTCTCGTCTATTGGAACCAGGAGGCCTCCAGCATATGGGTCGATATAGGTCCCTGGTTTGTTACGCCTTTTTCAATTGTCTAATATTGCACACTTCCAGGTTCTGTGCACTTCTCCTTTCTGGCTGGGCGTATACTGCTCAAAGACGTTTGCTATCATTCAAGCAATCAAAGTGTCAAAATAGTCAAAGCGCAGTTACAATGGCGCTATTGGATTCGTCGTCCGACTTTGGAACAGGATATTGGTTCTGCTTTTGTATCTGATGACCGTATGTTACCTTTTGATTGGAATTTCCTTCATCATAACGGATGCTAGATCAAGGTCCTTCCCATTTCCTATCATGTCGCGTGCAGCTTTCTTTACAGGGCTTTGAGTGGTTCCTGTATAACCGGACGGCGGCGTACGATAATATTGTCCACCAAATGGCAACCAATTCGTCCAGCCGCCCAAATTCACGCGCTACCGAACATCGGAATAGTACTCCTAGAGGCCAGCGTTCCGGTTGAGTTTTCCACCCTCCCCTCGCCGCAAAATGTTGATCACGAATGGTTTTTCAGGACAGCAATTCCCGTTTCGTTCTTCATCATTGCATATACCTAAGCTTTTAACTGATATATTCTATTGGTTCAAGCGCCAACTTCCAAATTTAGACCCTCTTGATTTGTTGCCACTGGGTATTGAGGTTACGAAAGGGGCGATTATCTGCGGGAATAATTCCACTCCTAATTTTCTGGTCGCAGAGTTTCAGCGGACCGAAGGTACATATGGCATTGTCCAGGTATGTTTGTGCCATGCCGTTACTGCTCTCCCTAAATTTTTGGTAGTCGAGGTCCAAGTACGATCTATACAAGCAGATCCTTTCTCTAAGGTTTCAACACGCGTCAGTGCGCTATATGGAAAATACTACCTATATAGGACCGATGGTCTCGATGGGTGAATCAGTACAACAATGGGTAAACCGGTACGTCGACGCCTTACATCACTCGGAGCAGGGATTCAGAATCCGCAGATATTCCAATACAAAGCGCTCATATTTGTCGTATCGTTCCTTCGCCAAGGCATGGCGGCAACTCAAGCTTTATGCTAATGTCATGAGTTACCGCTCTGCTAATGGAGCAGCCACACAACCAACACCGGCCCTCCCACACCCACGCAAGCTTATGCAAGCCAACACAGGACAAGGAGGTATAGACGCCTTGGAGGACGAGTATGCAATTGAACGCAAGATTCTCGAAGCACCTGTCCTTGAATTATCCTACTATATTGACGTCGTTGGCGAAGTCCCACATCATACGGAACAGCTGGGTTTGGAATCGACTGATATGCCAGAGTGGGGTATTGACCTCGGCGGGCTTTTGAAGTATGGTCCCTGGGCGGATCGACAAAGGTGGGCCGGAGTTTGTTTTACGTTTTACCTCCTCATCTTTGTCAAACCCAGGGCCGAGCTGCAGCGCGCCTTTTTCCCACCTACCCACCAGGATGCGCAAGAAACATTACCACCAAGACCGGGTGATAGACGCACATGGTCAGCTTTAAGGGTGTTTATTGAACTTCGGGAAAATACAAATCTTCATATTCCTTTCCGCGAAGCATCTAAGGTGGCTATGATCCTTCTTATCTCCCGTGAAATCATATTCAACGCTCTTTGCAGAATTGGATGTGGGACGGACAGTGCAATTTTCCTCAACGCCCTCGAAAACGAGAACCTGCCTTGATACACGTTACGGCGGGAGATCGTTCTTCAATCAGTTATGTCATGCCAATCGTGACGGGCCCTCTGGGTTATGATACCAGGATGGACATCCACCTTGATGATATTACTGTTACATCTAGTTTAAATGACATACAATGTCCTCTGAATCATGCCAAGTAGGTGGTATCCCTATTTATTTATCTCATCTGACAAGCTTAGATTCGATGCAAACTTCCGTCCCCCCTTGCCTGGAATGGTTTACGACAGTGGGACGTTGCAGTTTTGTTCAGGCAGCCAATTCTCTACCTCATACGAGACCAGATAAATATGCTGACAGACCTGGGCAAGGATTGGGCAACAGGTCCTCCCTCTGATTACCAACGCTTTATCCCTATGGTTTACACTTTCGATTTGGAACTACATCACTTTGAGCTTAATCTGTACGCCAACGATCATAATATCATTGATAAACCCTCGATCAAGAATGAGAATGGTATTTGATTTCACCATGGATGCTCGACTCCTTGGCTAACCAATTATTCAGCCCTATTGACTCTTCGGGGAGCATTGTTGCACCATTTTGTAGAAATACCTTCAGTAACATTCCGACCCGAATCGACTTCCATTCCTTTTTATGTCGAAGTACCAAATATGTCCATCGATTTTTCTCTTCCTCGTTGGCATACACACACCCTGTATGCTCCCAGGGATGGGGCCAATCTCGGGCGAGTGGGTATCTTCGCATCAACGGATCCTATCGATATTATGCCAGTGTTCGTGAGGATAATGTGGAACAGCTCCAACTCAATTTTGATGTAAGTGGGTATGTATCAGATCCAGTTTAGCTCATTACGATCTTCTAGGTCCGTGATATCGCATATAAAGCCATGGGCTGGTCCATTCGTTATTTCATGATCATTCGGGATAACTACTTTGGCTCGTTTACCCATTTCTCAACATTGTATGAGTATTTGGATAGGCGCGCGCGGAACCTTCCAGTCGGTGATCCCATACTGCTCAAGTATCGGAAGGGAAAGGTGGGTGATCCTCGATCTAACGTCGATTTACTATGATAATCATGATGGAAGTCACTATCTCGCTTTTTGCTCAAAATTGCACCGTATTATTCCCCGCGGGGCTTTCCGGCGTGGAAAAACCCAATTCAACGGAACTTGGAACTCAAATTGGGGCTTGTATTGTGCTTACCTTTCCGGAGCTTCAGCTCCAATTCCGCATGCACGATTATTTCATGGGTGCGCTTTTTCACTTGAGATAAATCAATAAATTAAGATTGCCCCCCGCTCAGAGATGTCTCTCAATATTGGCACTATTTCAGGTTATCGGGATATGGATTATCCAGAAATCACTTGCGTGGAAGCAGTACATCCTAGGTCTCCAACCAATTTCACAATCGATGGTATGTCGTTATATACTTATTATTCGACGAGTACCCATATTCCACAGGTATCAGTATTACTGCTAATAGATTATTTGGACCCCAGCCAAGAACTGCGACCTACGTTTGTATTTGGGAGATCCAGCTTGGATACATCAATGCAGCCCTCTCTGCACTGGATGCAACGATTATGACTGCTGCAGGGGCCGTGTTCCGTACGCACTATGCGGATGTTCCAAACACGCCTGCAGCCCTTTACCTTCCAGCCACTGATCCGGATGGTTGGTCACTCACTTATATCCCTCGCTTTCTTTTCTCATGGTCGTGTCACTCATTAGTAACGTTCTATAAATTCACTTCTGCTGGGTGTAGCGTTACATGGCAAGCTGGGCCCGCCGCTTTGATCGTCTCGTTGCCACAAGGCTTTAGAATGGATAGCAATGACCTTGGTGGGCAGCACCATCGCAAAGTTACAAGCCTTCGACTCCCGTATGCATATTTACGTGTCTTGCTAACATCCCCATCAAGACAAAATCCTTGGTTGGAAGCGGCTGAGCTCGTTGGGGATGCGTATGTTGACATATATTCGTCTCCCATGGGCTGGCGTCAGGCGTCAGAACGACAACGGGCCTTCGTCTATGAACAGGATCGAATGACGGGGAGAGCCATGCGGATGTTCAAAACTTCCACGACTGCAACTAGCTCAACTTCAGGTACATCTACACAGATTTTTGTCACCATAATCGTTATGCTTTATCTTACAAATACAGGGTATATTCATCGAGTGGCGTGTACCTTCCTCAGCCGATTTTCTCAGACTTGTATCAAAACCGCACCGGACAAATTAATTTGAGGCCAACGAAGCCTGCCGTGGCTCACCCGAGACCCCCGTCAAGATTGGGGAACCTATCGGAATCAGACGAAGAAATGGTCTCCGAGTTAGACCGCGATGCTCGATTAGCGTGGGTCCGCGAAATGAGTATCCTAATATTCTTAATAATCGATCTAAATCAGGAGAACACGGTCCTCAACGCCGCAAGTACTACACACCCACGACGATGAAGATATGTCTAGCGGCGATGAGTCCGATGACGGCGACTTGACTGATGCAGATTCATCTGACAGTGACTGGTCTAACCTGACAAGTATGGCTCAGCGACATCTCTGTATTGCCCCTGACAATATTTTAGATGCATTTGACGCTGGTTCACCTGATTCGTTACTTTTACATTATTCACAAATTTCTCGACACTTTGTAGGTCATCATCTCAAAACCCCTGCCCTATGGAACGGAGACCCATTTTATATTTGCCGTGTGAGTTTTCTCTGAGCAGTCTGAACAGGTATCAAACAAATCAATCAATCCACAGGATCGGCGTTTTGAGCCTGATAATATTCCTCCGTTTCCTTCAACGAACATTGAATTATCTCCCACCGAATTCGAACCAGTTGATGACCGGGATACAACAAGCTACCGGTTTGAATGCAGAAGGACTTTGGAAGTGCGCGTGAACCCACTCCTGGTTTTGGCAGGGGCTTACTTCGAAGACGATCTGACTTCCCATGTGAGAGAGCTGTAACTTTTCATTTAGTATTGTTTGACGTGTCATGCAGCCAATCAGCCAACAGTTCTATGTCGAGTCATTGATGTGCCAACATCTGGGTCAATTTCCACCATCCAAGCCACCTGGAACATGTATCAAATTTAGCCTTCGGGTCCCCTCCGTTTATATCCGTGTGTCTCAACATGTTGGCGCGAATGACGAGCTACACCCAGCCTTCCCCAAGATTGAAAGCGAAGGCGTGGCAAACTCCAGTGGTTTCAATGTCAACGCCATAATTGACACTCGAATTAGTGGAATCGGTGTTGTAGGTATCGTGATTGACGGCGTAGTGAAAGCCGAGGCTGGGTTTCGTCAACTCAATCTTTCCTTGAACACGCTAGGCAGCAGGCGTCCTTTCAACCATTTCGACGCGGCTCTTATCAGCCTTTCTCTCCGCGACTTTATTTCTAAATTTACAACGGGGTCGCTGGACCTTAGGCTTGATCTGGTCAATTTAGATATTAGGCATCATGGACCCGGCTATATGTCTGCCACCAGCACACTATTGAAAGAGAATGTCCAAACAATCATGGACCTCTACCAAAGGTGGTCACAAACACGCTCGATGGAGAAGCAAACGATTGCATTTGAAATCCTCAGGTCCTCTGAAAATATAACCATCATTGATCCCCTGACGACAATTCAACCTTCCTACCTCGTCCAAACTGGAATCCCTCAACAACTCCGCACAGATATTGTTTTCAAATTGCTGTTTCATCTTCGGGCGTGCCTAAGATATGACCGTTCAGCTCGCGAACCTGCTGGAAACCCAAATAAGATTCCAACAGAGGACTTTGCTTCGTTACTGGACGCTCGACTTGCCTTCCTCGACCAGGATGGCTACCAGTCTGTTCATTTGTCGTCTTTGGAGTCGAGTTTCCCAGGTGTACCAAGCCTAGCGAGGGCCAAGTCTCGTGCAACCGGATCACCAATCGAACACATCTCTATCTGGATGTCCCAATTCAAAATCGCCATACTTGACCCCCTCAATGGCCCTGCCAGCGTATTAAAAATCAATAACAGCGCCCTAAATGCGAGGCTTAAAAATCTTGACTCTGTTCGACTCGATGTGATTCGCCCCATGAGCATGTCGCAAACATCTTTGCGAGATCGCAACACCCAAACCATTCAGAGAATTTCATTATCCGTGGTTGTTGATGAAACCTCACTGATGATACTCCCCCACCTGATGCGCTTTACACAGCATATTTTACGCTTTCGAAGTCACCATGAAGGCTCACCACATCCACCTTCGCATGAACAGGTTGTCCCAGATTGGCGAAGCATAGAGGCTACATTCTCCATGCGGAGGTTGCACATGCAAGCCGCAGCAAAAAATCTTATTCTAGATCTGGAACTTTCCACATCCCGTGTCGCGTCGTGCATGTTATCGGGAACGTTGGGCCGGCGAGAAAAATCGATGAATCATTCACTCATTTTTGATTCGTTGCGTCTATCCGCTCGGTCCCGGACAGACGAACCCAAACAACATGGTCAAGACATCCTAGCGTCCCTTGAATTTTCAGCTGCCCTATTCAATGTGGTATCACGTCAAGATCTTATGACAACAACCAAACAACGCCTTATTTTTTCCATCAGCAGTTTCCTCACCACGGTCCCCCGAAGCGCTCTTCGGTTGTACCACTTCATTCAAGAATGGAGAGCGGACTTCCTCCCTGATATCGAAGGAACAATGCAAGACTTAATTTCCGAACTGAAAAAGTCACCCGAAACCACGGAGGTTCCGGTACCGTTTGCGCAACATACCCGCTGTTACGCGTAAACGGCCGAATAAACAAATTCAAGATGTCGCTTCAGGTAATGCATGGAACTTGGCTTGCATGGGAAATCAACGACATAGTGGCATATTTGGACACTTCTAGCATAGGCCCGCTGGATTCCGCACACACTTTCGGGTTCCAAACGTCGTCCTTGGTTCTTAGTGTAACATCTAGTCGGTCCAATCAAAATGACGTCTCAGGAAACACTGGTGCAAAGCTTGTTCTACCACCGCTATCAATAACAGGTCGTTATGATGGCTCGGTAATCCACACTGTTGCCCTGCTTGACATTGTCGAATTGAAGATCAAGCCAACGCATTGGGATACGATGCTGGCGGTACAACAAAAATTTGGACAGGATTTCAATGACTTGGTCGCCCTCGCTCAGCAAACTCGTCTAAAAAAATCTTCTTCACACAAACCTACCACTTCCACCACTGTTGTTTATACTGGCTTTATGAAGATACGCGGTTTCCGGGTTGGTTTGGAAGGCCTTTCCTCGACGCTCTACCTGGAGTGTCGGGATGTTCGGGGAGTATCAACAATACATCAGGCCGCGCCTGGGACCTTGCCTTATCAGGACTCGCACTTTCCCTGGCCCCAGAGCAGCTGGATTGCCCTCGCTGAAGTTTAACCGCAATCACCGATCCGCGTTTGTGATCATCGACTTCAAGGTTGCAGCGCGACGGGCGCTCAGCACCGCAGGATGCGAGGATCTCCGAGTTACAGTCACGAGAATAAATGCCGTCATGCAACCTAGCTCAATAGGCGAGATTGGTGATTCATCGATCAAATGCAGGTAATAAATTCCAATTTGCTGTCTAAATACTATTAATGCCTGGTTCAGACCGAAGCATCAAAACGTCAAGAGCAACGAGCGCTAGAACTCGCAGCGTTTAAGGAGAAAACACAAAAGATTCTTAAAACGTTCGAAGTTAGAGTTCGCGACGTACAAACCCAGAAGCGACCGTGGTTTTACAATTTCATCATCAACGTATCTGTTCGAAACATCGGAATCGCCTTCCATTGACCTTGGAACAAGACCTCGAAATACCTCTAACAGGAAGTAAAGACTCGAATTCGGTTCGGGCGTTCTTGCTTTCAGTTAAATCGATTGAGTTTGTCAGTCATCGAGGGGAGACAGGCCAAGTTATTATGAAAAGTCTTTCGTTTCAGTTCATTTCCAAGTAAGCCCGACTAGTTTTCATGCACCTTTGCTAATGAAATGTAGTTTTAAGCAGTCTTCGCCGCGCGACTTTTCGGGGGAGGCCCATCAAACTCGCAACCGTCTCATTTACCCCGAAATGCAAGCCCATATTCGTACAACATCTCACATCTGGATGGACGCCAACGTCAGCGGTTTTATTCTGGATCTAGATTCAACTATCCCGGACTATGTTTTTTCCCTCATCGATGTTTACAGGCAGGGCAAGGAACGAATCGCAAGGCTATCGGCTAATGCCCCCCGCACCCCGTCGACGATAGACCATCAAACACAACCCGACGTATCTCGCCCGAAATCCGCTCTCCCGACATCCAACATTCTAGCTTCCCTAGTATTTTTGAGCGGTAAGGTGCGCGTTTACAGCGCTTCTGCGTCAAACCTCTATCGAACACGGTCCTTCTCGCATTTCAAACACCAACCCTCAGACGAGCAAGTTTTAGAGTTAGGTGCTGAGGTTTTCAACCTCCCTGTATTTTCCGTCTGGGCAGAGTATAGGGCTACCCACCGCCATTCAGAACCATCAAGCTTGATGTTCAAAAGCACTATCCATTCCAGTCAAAACACCCTGAGGCCTACGCTCTTGCCATTCCTTACTGAACTCATTACTCACATTGAAGCGCGACTGCGAAGGGTCAGCTTAAAGATAGCTCCGCCGCCAATGCTACCTGTATCTGACCTCCCAATGGCTGCCGTGTTAGAGCAAAACGACGAGCGTGAGCTCATTTCCAGCATGCGTATTAGTTTCGGACTACGGATCGATCAATCCAAACTAGAGCTAACATGCCAGCCTGACGTCAATGTCATTGCTGGCTTGCACTGGGACAGTGGAGGATTTTTCTTGAATGTATCGCCGGGCGCACGGAAAGTCACTGTCACCGGTAGTGTTGGTGGACTGACCGTTGGTTTGAAGCACGGTTTCCTGAGCGAGGACTGCGTTCGATTAGATGCTCGCAACCTTGCATTTTCGGTCACATTCGGCCGGGTGGACGTTGGTCCCAGGGTTTCAATTCCATCTGTCTCTGTTGTCTTGGACACCGAATTTCTTGGTGCTGTCCGCTTTTCGCGGCTCCAGGATATTTTATGTTTCAAAGCGGTCTGGCTTGATCGAATACCTATATTTGACAACCAAACCGCCTCGATCAGCAAGGCTCCCCCTAAATCGCCCGGAGCCTCCCCACTGGACCTATCGTCTTCAAAGCAAGATTTCACAACAGTGGTCCTGGTACGGGTCCGACGGATCATCCTGAATATAGACCTCGGAAAATCAATTACAGAACTCACAGTTGATCTTAAAGAGGCCATTGCTCGGACGAAACTTACAGCATCCGTTAATGAAGTATCCTTATCCGTTGACAATGTTTCAATTTCAGCCAAAGGGAATATCTCCGGCCACGCAAACGTCCCTCACTGTGTCTTCCAAACCACTAGGAGAACGGATGGTAGCCTCCTTAATGTCGATGAAGGGGGTAAAGTGTTGCAACTTCGAATGACCAGTGGCGCTCTCGTTGCAGTCATAGAATCCGATCATGATGAGCGATTACTGCACTACCGGTCAGCTTTCTCCTAAAATAAAAACCATTATGATTCATTAGTTTAACCCAGTGCGGAGCCCTTGGAAGTCGAGGTCTTCGATGATTGGTCCTCAATTCCGGATGATGGTATCCCCCAGACAAATCGCCCTCTCCAGCTTTCATTCACCATTACGAGCCCTGAAATAGTGATTGTTGCCACAGTCGGAACCATCCCCAAGCTCATGTCGTACGGGAATAAATTCAAGGCTAATCTTGATGCTCAACGGGAAGGCGCAAGTCGGGAATCTAAAGCATTTCGTGTCACCCGCTCTCCCAAACCCCAAAATCCACTATCAGCCGTCGCCGAAGCGATGCTCCACTCTGCCCGTAGCCGTTTTAAAGAGGCAGAGGCTGGGCTCTCTTATGTCATTAGGCAGCATATGAGTCTCCGACTTGATCTATTCCGCTTGGTCGTGTTCCCGCGGAGCATGGTGGACCCCGAAATCGCCCAATTCATTGGTCGCAGCGTTCGTGCACGCCTGGATCGGGTTGTTGCATATGAAGGCAAACCAGCGGAACGAGATCTCCATTTATCATTTACATCCATGACTATATCAAGATTCACTCACCTCAATCACAGCTCCTTCAACTCAAACGATGGCAAAGACTGGTTGCACAGTCTACTTCAGTTCGCTCCTGAAGCCACAATCGTTGGTCTCCCTTCTATGAAAATGCACATGGTCAGCGAGGAATCCAACGAAGGTTCAGTTGGTAGACAGCTCCTATACAGCTTCCACAGCGAATTTATCCGCAGGGAGGGCATGAAGGATTTCGAGGACATCTACATCACCCTCAATATGTCTCTTTATTCTTGGCTTACCATTCTTCGCAAAAATTTGTCCAGAGAAATGGACCAAATAACCGCCACAGTGGTACCACGGGTGAACCGGGACAAAACGCCAGAACTCCCATTTCTTGCGGATATGCCGAAAATGCCCACTATCTCCCACCCAATCTCGCCAAAGCAAAAGCCAACAATCGCAGAGCAGTCTAAATCTGCATCTTTACCTTCTTCCTCGAGCCCTCCTGGTGATATTGGAAGCATCCCGCAAGGGTCATCCTTGCTATTTCCACCTTCCCCAGAACCTGTACCTCTGCCCCGGGAGGAGAAAAGCCTTGCCTACCGCGCTAGGAGCCGTCACATTGAACGATTGACCATGCGCCAGCTAGGCGAAGCGACCCCAGACGTAATGCACCCCTTTTTTATGAAAAAGGCTGGATTTAATCTTGAGGACTCACTACCGCAATACGTGCACGAATACGGGGCAATCCCACTGGAGGAAATCATGGAAGTTTTGCTGAAACTATACAGCAGACAGTTGCTTTCTGGTAGACACCCCGGGCGGAAAGCACCTGAGTGAACCAGTATGGGATGTTTAATTTACTCATCACTCGAAACTATGTACTTAGAATATGGGCACAAGAACCCGGAATGTACAACTATCTCCTTGGGAAGATTATTGTAATCATCTATAATTCCATTACGACTTCCCTGCGGCGCTGGGGCCAGAAAAGACGCTCAATAGTGCAAAGCAGCCGTATAATAATCCGATAGGGTACGCCACGAGTAAGCGTTGATCAGACATTCCCAAAACCGCAACAAAAATAGCTGAAGCGGAATATGTGCACCACAGGATGGAAAGAATGGAGAGCAGGTAGCCAAATTTGTCACTGAAAGTGGGCTAGTAAGTATGAGTCACTGAGATATCAAGCTATGAACGTACTCAAGGGCCATCATTACACTGATGGAACCAACCCCAACCATGGGTATCAAACAATAACCTAGGACCGACGCAACTCGATATGCATCAATGCCAGTCTCGGACATGAGATTTAGTAGAGAGTAAATGCATGTGGAGCCAAACAAGCCAAGACCGTAAATGTAGCCAAAATTTGATTTTCCAGACTGCTCCAAATTTATTAAAGAGACATAGTGAAGTGATTGGAAACTCACAAGGAGAAGGGTAATTCCAAAACAGAAAAATACAATAATAGGGCCCGACAAATCAGCATCGTCCATTATTCGCTCGTCGACGCGACGCAGTGGGTTCAGAACCGTCATAGATTTAGCACGGATGTGAGAGAAATTTATTCCAAGCTCTGTGTCCCGGATAAATTAATATACTGCCAGTGCTTATATTGTTGGATTCACTTGCCTTCTAGCAGCGGGGGTTCCCCTTCAAATCCACCAGTCCCAAACGCTGTCCACCAGCCACCAGCCGCTTGCATGTTACCTCCATATGCGGGGGAGTTTCCTTGGGGCACTATATTCCCTTGGGCTCCAACTTGTCCGTCGAGACTAGGACGCGAGCCGGGATAGAAATTTGGGTCTGAACCTCCTGGCCCGGGTGAATAGAATTGAAGTGGCGCCTGTTGAGGTTGAGAGTAGTACCCGTTCTGAGAGGACGATGCTCCGTAATGATTCGAGGGTTCCTGCCACATCGTTTTGAAGAATTTTGGTGCTCAGAGGTTGGTAACTTGGCAAGTTAACACTGGGTGGGGGCAACCCCTGCGAAAAAAGTGTGACGGTGAATCCGGTACTGCCTTTTTTGGAAGCCTCACATCACACAGCCAACCCGCACGGCTGTTGTACATCAGAATATTACTTCGGAGAGCTTGAGTGTGAGCCATTTTCAGGAATTACCAACCTTGGGCATTCCTGTGAGTCCGCAGGGTGGTGAATAAAAATTGTATCCGCAAGAAACTCTGTTTCGACGGCATTGATTGCACGCTGACTAAGCGAAAATCGCGCTTGCTCGCCTGATTGAGGCAGTTCCCACGTTTTCTTTCACGAAAATCGAGTTGGCTTTCCACAGTCATTGTGTGGGTGGTTTGAAGTTCGGGAATGAGGTTTTGAACTATTCCCATAAAATTCTTGGTGACGGATTTTCTGATATTTGCCTGGGTCTGGAAATACCGTGCCCGAAGCCCCCATATTAGAAGAACGGACAAAATTAACAAAAATCCGCCACCAAGACTTTCATCTATATACACATCTAGACACTTTATCCCATACAAACATATCCCAGATATGAGTGGATGAACCAGAATTGAGCGCGACCATCCGTCCTGCGAGGGTCGGAGTTTTAATTTGGCAGGGGTTGCCCCTACCCATTAACACGTCAAAGGCATTCCGCGGTCGCACGTGTCGTCTAAACCCGAAATTATCTGTCTTGTTTTCGCCTGTTTGGTTTCCAAGGTTTTCGTCCAGAGCGATCATGGTCAGTCCTCGATTCTTGAAACAAATAATTTTGTATTCACACACCCATCTGCCTGCAGCCTCAGGTAAATTTTACCCCTAGACCGATATTTCCTCTCTTATCAGATCAAGTGTAGAATGAATATATCGAGGAGCATATAAAGCGTCATGGTCGGCGGTTAGATTACTATGAACGCAAGTGAGCCCCCCGCCCTTACTCATAGACTTTTACTCAATGATTGCCATCAAGACGAAAGAAAGAAGCACGAGCGGTTCATAGATCATCCGCAGTTGCTCAAAAGGCCTTTGGTATCAAAGCCAAACTCCTACATGCTAAACGGCATGCCGAGAAAGTGCAGCTCAAGAAGACACTGAAGGCCCACGACGAAAGAAATGTCAAGCAGGCCGATGACTCAACCGTTCCAGATGGCGCCCTTCCCACCTATCTGCTCGATCGCGAAGGTCAGAAGGATGCCAAAGCACTTTCGAGCGCAATCAAACAAAAGCGGAAGGATAAGGCAGCCAAATACGCTGTGCCACTGCCCAAAGTCCGTGGAATCGCGGAGGACGAAATGTTCAAGGTGATGAAAACCGGGAAGAGTAAAAGCAAGGCGTGGAAACGAATGGTGACAAAGGCAACATTCGTTGGTGAAGGTTTCACGAGAAAACCCGTAAAAATGGAGCGTTTTATCCGTCCAATGGCATTGCGCTATAAAAAGGCCAACGTAACCCATCGTCAGACCATTTCCTCTCTTTCACAACATCCTATGGCTAATGTTGTATTTGCCAACAGCCGACCTTAAGGCAACATTCCAGCTCCAAATCCTTGGAGTAAAGAAGAATCCGCAATCGCCAATGTACACCCAATTGGGAGTGCTGACCAAAGGAACCGTAATAGAAGTTAATGTCTCTGAACTTGGTATGGTTACCACAGGCGGTAAAGTCGTGTTTGGGAAATACGCTCAGGTAACAAACAATCCCGAAAACGATGGGTGCATTAACGCTGTTCTTCGTGCGTACCGCATTTCAATTAATGTTGTATTTCATTGACGAATTGTCCGACAGTTGTTTAATACCTGTTGCTATCACTCTTTATCCCATGTATTCTTAGTTTTGCATTGAACTCCATTGAATATTACATTAGCTCCCTAGTGACAGGCTATTGTCCATTTTCCCGGTCATTGTAGAGTAGGGACCTAATATGAGTGTGATAATGAAAGCTATGTACGAAACTATTGTATGCTCTGTTGCTTCTAGAGGTACATCGACTTGAGTGATCTACAATTTAGTGGGTAGTCCATCATTTTCATTGCTACTGCTCGTAAGATATATTCGTTGGATCTTGAACTCTTGTAGGCCTGAGGGGCCATGTTGAAACTATATTATAAGGAATAAAATCAAAATGAGCATCATTAGAAAACTCACCTGGGGGTGGGTGCCGACGGGAGGGAAGCAGTTCAACTTGAACCGGTCGCGGGTTATGGTAGCCGTCTCCGTATGATTCATGGAGTCGGCTATCCAATGTATCGGTGCGACAGTTGTTTGGAGTAGTGTGCTCTGACACAGTATACTTCCTTGAAGAAAGCTCGGGGTGTGATGTGCGACGTATGGGGAATTGGTGAGTTCCGTTTACTGAGGAAATCGACAGCGTTCGCGGACGGGGGGCACAGGCACAGAGGCTGACCAATTTTCACCGCGTGGATCATAAAACTGCTGCCGGGCCTGGGTGTGTTGGTCTCGATCAATGGGGGTGGAACGCGCGGCCCATATTGTGAGGGCAGAGGGCAAGTCGGTCGGTTTCGAGGTCCAGGCTTATGACCATTTTGCATTTCTGAATCGGAGTAAGAGGAACCCTGGTGTAAAGTCGATTGCCAGCCATGATGTTGATCATCGCCGGCGGAAGATAGGTTGTCTTGGGTGTGACGCGACGAAGAAGTTGTAAATCGTGTGGAAGCCACAACAGGATTCGTTTCATGAACGGTCGGGGGATGCGAAGAATGCTGCGCGGGGAATGCCAGAGGTATTTGACTTTGAGTTCCAGGCAAAGTTTCCCTGAGTTTGGATCTAAATTCATGGATCTAAATAAAAGCTTTATCGGCCATAAAGGAGCGGCTTACAGGAGAGAGGACGCAAAGGGCCAGCGATGTTGAATGCACCCAAGAAAATTAAGGCATATCCGAACGTCTACCATGAACAAATCGATAGACTGTGCAATCGGTGGCTTAACGTCGGCTAGAATATCCTTCTGTGACTCAAGCTCCCAGACTCGGACAAGGAGTGTGCCAGCTGTAAGATGGGCCACATTAATCAAATTGGGATAATTTGATAGGCCAAATCGCCGTTCCTGCTTGAGCACCCGTAAACAAGAAAGCGCTGACTCCAAAGACTTCTCCAAGGACGAAGTTATAAAACCCGTTCTTATACTTGAGCACTCGGCGGGTACGGACGGCAGGAATGGTCGGAGTATCATCATTTTTGCGAGGTGATAGGTTGTGTGCAAGGTAGCCACTTGGTTCGCTAAAATTTGGTCGCTAAAATTGTCCGACCATCGCACTGACATGAATTTCAATTATTGGGAAATAGAGGATTATAGTGGTGAACACCTACAGTAGGCCGGCACTGTTGCTTCCCAATTTGCTAGGGCCGAATTTAGTTGGTCGAGCACGTCGTTCCTCCAATCCTTATATATAATCCCAGGAAAAAGCTGCGATTTATTAACGGCATACTGTTTGGCGCAGTCATGCTAACGTTAGTACAAGATGTACGCATAAATAAAATACTGACGATTGTCTTCAGGCCGAATGCCATAATCTGCGTCAACCTAATAAAATGGTTAAAAAACGTGATGTGGGAAGGAACTCCTGCTGGTTGCTGGAAGGCAAGATCTGGATCATCCGTTTCCCAGTATTCATCATCAACTTCAAGGGGCATATCCAAATCATAACTGCGAGTGGTCGGGACCATCAATAGCGGGACCGCTTTTAATTCTCAGGCACTCACTCTTCTTCCCCAACGCAACAAGCTCTACCAAGACTGGCAGCACCTAGCCGATCGAACACAACCAGACACCAAAAGGCCCGCTTCCACAACTCCTCGTTAACATTCGGCTTGTTCTGATAGGTTTTCTTCTGATGGGAGCCGACGTCTTGAGCTTTACGAAGCCCAACACTCAGGACCAGCAAACCAACTGGATAGCTAGCTGTACCCCGTAAGAACATAGCTAGAAGCTGTTTTCACAATGAGACCAGTAACAAGAGCCCGAAAATGACTGACAGTAAATGTCTGGACTTCAAATAAAGTCGCCGGGTAAAGCAGACTCCTGCGCACACGATGCACGCCTAGGTATCCAGTCAATTCTAGTTCAACGTAAACAAGACTGATTGATCACTTACCCAATCCAACATAGAAATACGACCACCCTGCTCTACCCCAGTCTAGCTCGCCGGTAGGGCTCTCTAAGTTCTCAGGGAGCACGCGGGCATCATCGCTCCAGCGGCTGGCTACTGCGAAAACGCACATAACGAGGCAAGCATACCACATATTGCGATGGTGTAGTGATTCCTTCCATTGCTTTTCGAAAGTGGGACGGTGCAGCAATGGGACTTGAGGGTTGACGTGAAGAAAATAGAGGTCAATTAAGTCGCGGGCCAAATCTGCAGGAGGAAATGCCAATAAGATAGAAGGGATAACTTCGGGGGAGTCATCATGAATTCCCTCCCACATCAGTTCCCACTAAAGCAAACGACGTATCACAATTTTAGAATTTTCCCCATGCTGAGTATCCATAAATGACTTACCCGAGGGGATGTCCAAAATACCGACCTCCCGGGAGAAACGCCGCGAGGTAGATTGCTTGCGAGGTAAGGCCGAGGCTGGTCTGAAGACAAACGGCTGCCAGGGTTTGATCCTTCCATTATCGTCAGCTCTTTAAACTTCCGCGCTGCATCAATGAGGCCAACAGGGCTACTCTTTCCATGATAGCGGTTCTGGTAGTCTATGCCACCCGCAACTGCTTCATTTTCTCGTAGCTTGAGCTTTCGTGATGCCCGTACGACCGCCGGCGTACCGCTATCCGTGTCCAAGCTTGAATTGTCAGAGGCTTCAGTTTCGCTGGTGGATTCTCTAAAATCACTTGACGGTATATGCACGCGAGACTGCGCATTAAATATAAGATGGGAGGTCTGTCTCATACGGCCGGGAGCTCGATGGCGGCCTAGATCATCTGTTGAGCTCTTTGCTGAAATTGGCTGGTGTTGAGTGTCGCTATGAAGTGTGTTCCGTTGTGACAAGGTTGAATCACGGTGGTGAATCTGGCTTGTAATGGAACCTGAAGAACCTGTTTTCCATGAGCCGCGAATAACTGGTGGGCCCAACTCTTCCAAAAAATCCTGGCCGGGGTAAAGCTGGAAAAGCAGAGGTCCAGATATCAAGGGGTGGCTCTCTAACAAGAATAAGAAACTCACATTTCTCAAGATGGCCTCCAACTTTTCCAACTTGTCTTCCAAGCCAGTAATATACCTGCCAATGATGACTGAGCAGGGTTATAAAGGCCAACAAATCCCGACTAACGCTTTCGGCGGCCCGCGAGGCTTAGAAGCTTCACTAAATCGATACCTGCGAGGTCAATATTGGAAGGGTCAGGGGGTGACAACGTACACATATGTGCATAATTTGCGGGCCTGGGTGCAATTGGAACATATATTGTCAGACATCCTGGGACCATCACACTTCGTTTTCCTCCGGCGGCAGGCATCGCAGGCGCGGTCGATCCTCCGCCTCGCTTCCAGCTCCGTCTCGTAGACACCAGGGTCTAAATATGGTGAATCGGCGGATGGAGGGGAAGAGTCAAGGGCGTCCAGTTGAAAGACATTCAAGGAGGTCCCTGGTTGCGAGGTATAGCAATGAGGACCTGTACTCTGCATGTAAGCTCAGGTTTGTGAGCAGAGAGATTCAACCTGAGGTGAGGAAGAATGAAACAAAAGGGAAAGCGTGGGCAATCCGAGAGGGTACGTGCGATGAAATTAGCCCTCAATGTGAATCAAAACTCCTGGCAATTCCTGGGCGGATCCTGGCTCAGACGGCCTTTCCGCGTTGTGCTTGCGGAGGACTAGCCAGGACGAGATTGATATTGTTGAGGATGAGGGCACGTGCCCGGGCCGTCGATCATCTCGAAGCTTAGTACTAGTAGTGGTAGTACACCAGCTCCAAACTACCAGCACTACCCAAAATGATTTCCAAAGCCCACCGAGCCTCTAGCGATTACAAAACTTTCACGAGAGCCAAGATGGCAAAAGATACTGTCTTTCGATATCCAATGCTCAACACGCCAGTGCCAGTCGGAGTTGGTCGGGTATGTACGGTAAATAGTAGATCGCCGGCGGCTTCAAAAGTCACATCAGCGGCTTACTTGTTGACACAATATCAATACAACGGATACCAAAATCATCATTGCCTGAAAGCATTATTACCTTGGGCTTCGCAAACAGAATCGGAAATTGCTCCTGGTGCGCGCTCTCGTATATTTTTGGTCTTTCAGTCCTCATATTTCAAAGATCACCTATGCTCAGTTCCGCATCATGCTACAGGTCCCGGTTGATTCTTCTACGCCCAACATCGCGCCGGCTGCTCTCAGCGATCAATCGGCCATCGCCTCCCCCTCTACCACGCGAGCAACAAAGGGAATTTGAGGAACTTCAGAGGAATGCCCAAATGCCCCTTTCCAATTCCGCTGCCACCGGTGCCGCCGAGGCAGAGTTGGCCATGCACCCCGATGCTCGCAAACCCATACAGCCCGAATTTGAGGGTGACATCAACCCCACAACTGGTGAGGAGGGAGGCCCCAAAAGGGAACCCGTCGCACGATGGGGACAGGACCCAGGAGGAGACTGGAGCTTCAAGGGCCGAGTATCGGATTTCTAATAATCACCCCAGGTTGCAACTTTACATAGAGGGAACCAAAAACACTATATTACACATCAATAATTCTCTTTTTCCCAACGTTCTGGATCGATAATCTTTCCCCCATTCCCACTCCCGTATTGAATCTCAACGGGAAAAAGTAGGTAATATTGACATCATTCGGCCCCGCGGAAAAATGGTGTCAAGGCGTTCTTCACGTCATCAGCCCGCCCTGTAACGATGATGAGTTGATGCTGAGTCGTCACTTGGATGTATGACGTTTGATCAAGAAGTATCCAGGCTAGGGCTATCAGTAATCAACTGAATACTGACCTCCGTGATGGGGCTGTCGGTCACCTGGGGGTAATATTTCTCTTAGGGCCAAGACCGCCGGCATCAGTATACTTAGAAAAATGTGCCGATGCAAATAGAACTGTATTCTCCTCGGCCAGGTCCCAAACTATCTCCGTGAATTTTGTCATTTTGCTCACTGACCCTTGTACCCACACCAGACACAACCCTTGTCATTCACAAGCCTAGTCACATCGTGTCTAACCACCCAAACCCCAAGAGGAAAAGAGCGACCTAATCGGTGATGGCCAACTCCCCCCCGAGGGGAGTCCTATTGGAAACTGGGGTGGAAACTACGTACACCACAGATGATAAGGGTTCAAACAGCCTGCTCCCTAGTACTCGACATCACATAGGTTAAATTCCCTGTGAATCACACTTGTCTGTCCCTCAAGATAAGCCTTAGAGATTCAAGCCCTTGGGGCTCACTCGTGATAAGGGTAGTGTTGCATTGGTGTACTTACAAGACTAAATCACTAAGGTATGGACACAACACATCGATTGCGTTTACACAGATACACCCGGTGGTGAGCAGTTTCTTAGCTCGAGAACGGATGTGCCTACTCCCCTGGAGTGGTTATGACAAAATTTAACGCCTGATTCCACGCGCTGCGGTTGGTGCGACACCACGACCACGTCGAGCTAGAGAGATCATCAATGAATCGGGGGTCCATAACGATTTGGGCAAAAAACAAAAACGTACCATTGGCTAAAGAAGAAGCGACGATTAGTGTTAGCAACGGTGAAAAGGTCGGAAAAATGGTGCATACCGCGCATAATCGTCGCACGTCCTCTCGCCGTTCCAATACCCCTACCTCTCATTGCATTGGGTCCTACGCGTTTGAACCTATCATGCATACAAACGTAAGTTTACCGATATACTAGCCCATCGGGAACGCGACTTACATCGGTGCATTTTGCAGCATATCCGGGACAATGAAAAACCGCACCATGCTCCCCCGAATATACACCTGATCGAGTTGCGATACGCGACCATCTCTTCCGGTCACAGTGATATCTTTTAATGAAATATTTAGATTATCTTCAGCTGGGGGTCGAGAAGGATCGGTGAGGATGTATGTTCAAAAGGACCAAGATTGGTAATGTACCTTCGGCGAGTTTCCCCCGGTATAGCTGGCCTGTTTTCAATTCCACAGTAATAATATGGCCTAGAGACTCGTGTAACAATTTGACAGGGACACCTAGACCAGCATTTGCCATCGTATCGAGTGTAAGGTGTGCGTAGATCGTGTTTCCATCGCTGGCCCAGTTTCTGATCAAGAGCCTATAGCCAAACATGCACAAATCATAGTCAATTTCAAATCAGGCGCACAAACTGCTACTAGTACTACCCATTACAACTTGGAAGTGGGTAAGTACGAGAGGTACGAGATAAATAAGTACAATCGTGGAGATGCCTAGATATAATTACATTGTGGTATGTATATTAGCTAGGCGTGCTAGCCCGGTTGGGATCGGTGGGATGGTCCAGGTTTCAAATTGCAAGGCTCAAACAGTGAATTCCGATTCAAGGGAGTGTTATGTCTTCTCCGTGTTATGCCTTCTCCTCTAAATCGCTCAGAAAAACAAGCCAAGCCTTCTTATCAATAACCCCTTCATCTGGGAGAAACTGTAAGCGAAAGAGGAGTTCCGGTTCACGGCTGACGTACATAATCCATCGGTGCCAACTACAACAACGTAGCGCGCCCCTAGCTTGACAAAGAACTGATGAAGCATGGCCAGGGGAGAATTTGATTGAAGTGTTAAAGGGGCCTGACGCGAAGCAATAGTTAGAATGAGGCTTCTAGGAAGTTGGGGAACGATGAACCTGATCCATGTAGGCGCTGAAATCGAAGGGGTCTGGGGTAGGGCAGTGAGCACCCTCAAATGAGGATATCGATGATGACGCCATGCTATTGTGGGAATATGTCGGGTTGAAGAACACCTCGTCATCAGCAGCGTCAGCCACGATACCTGCGCAGATGTTAGGTTAATTTCCGATGTGAACACCATAACTCACTCAGCGCGTGCTCGAGTTCGTTTGAGCCGATATATCCCACCAAACGCATGTCATCATCATTTGAATCCCTTCTGAGAATAGGGAATCCACCATCATCATTACCAGAGGATGTCAAGGTCAACAGTTGGTCTCGAAGGCTTTTCACGGTATTCTTTTGGTCTAATTTGATAACTTCAACATCTCGAGCCGTCTGTCCAAAGCGCATCAGGACAAGGTGGTTACATTCAAGCGATTTAATCGTACCACATCGTTTATTTGCAGAGAGCCCCACAAATACTCGTGTTTAGCATCAAGATATGGTAATTGTGAAAGGTCGATAACAAGATCGTAGATGCCCTTCGGCTCCAGTGCATCTGCCACAGTTTTAGCCACGAGGACCGAGAGCATCACGGGAACGGCATAGGTGAGTGTATCGGTGAGCTCAACATGATAACAGCCAAGGATACTGGTTGTGCGCTGATGGCCTGTGTTAGATACCAACTCAGAGTTTATAAATGATGCTCACCGTTACAACCAGACAGGGTAGCAGCGGCACCAACCATAGCATAAAGTCCAGGAACGATGCCTAATCGGGCTGCTTCAGCAAATTACTAGAGGGAGATTAAAGTACTGACAATCCATGTCACCTCCACATGCACGGAACATTCTGGAATTGGGATGCTGTAGCTGTAGCCATTGCATACCGATACCAAGGATCCTTCCAGCGCAAGCGCCTACCCCAAGCGTTGGGATAAAAATACCAGCAGGGACCTTGATACCGAATGTGACGATAGTTAATGCACCCTTGACTAGCATGGCCACCAAAATGGAGCGGACGACCGGCCATAGGTGCTCGAATTTGCTGGGATCCAAGACACAGAGGCCGGAGTGGTTGTTTCCGGATCCTGTTCGGCACTCGGAAAATAGGTTGTAAACCAACTCCGTACCACCCATGTGAGTGTATGGGTTGAGGAAGCATAAAAGTGTTGTGATAAGGGTTGTCTGATGAGCCAATAAGTTGAGAGTATTTACTTGGAACAAACCACCCACCAGGAGCACCTCTAAAACTGGATGTGTTTTCAACCAGGTTTTATTACGGACATTTTTACTCCAACGATAATTGAGCTTGGAAAAGTATGCTCCATAAATGCCCTGTTTGACGTTCGGCGTGAGTATCCAGGTACTGGAAAGGCAACATACCCCAAACACGCTGAGCAGGAGAAACGGGAGTAATTCATATGCGTGCCAATCCTAGGAATCGAGGTCAGCCACAATCAATGAAATACTACATGTGTGTACCTTGTCATAAGTGACCTGGAAGAGTACTAATTTTCCCGTTCCAAAAGGGTCAAGCATTTTCAAGGTAATGGCTGCAATCATCGCGCAAAAAAAGCTGGAGTAATTGTTAGGAAATACAAATAATTCAAGTAGCGCAGAACCACCTCCTCCACATGACCTTTGGTGAGGGTAAATCATAGTTTGATACCAGATAATGGAACATACCTTTGGTGGAAAGAAATAGGATACCTCTTCTAGACTAAACAGTGTCCCTCCGATGGGCGCCCCAAAGGCGACCGCTACCCCAGCTGCACAAGCTGCACTAAGAATTTCACGGCGCTTGCCTTGTGTATGCTTTCAACAATTGCCATTCCCATTCAATTGAGAACATACCTTCGTTATTCTCATATTTACTCGCAAATCGGCTCACAATATTCCCAACACAGCTTGCGATATGAACAAATGGGCCCTCTTTTCCAAGCGAAAGCCCCGAGGCTACAGACAAGGCAAGCCCAATAGATTTGGTAAAAAGTGTTCGACCGCCAAGGTAGCCGTGTATCACGAAACCTAAAGAAGTCAGGCCTAGGCTGGCACTATAAGGGCTGACAAAGTACCTGAAAGTATTGTCTTTATTTCGGGGATACCGCTCCCAGCCGCCTGTGATTGTTGAACCAATAATGGAGTGTGGCCAATGATATAATAAATAAACCCACATAGTACATTACCCTCCGCTCGCTAGGAGGCGCAGCCGGGGAATCCTTCGTCGCTTCAGGAAAGCCAATCCCAAGAGCAGCAGACTCTTTGCGCGTGGTGAAAGTAGTGGAATCCGTAAGATAGATCGTGAGCAGGCACGAAAGGGTTGCAAGCGATAACTGAAGCCATAATTACACGATGATAGGGCTCAGAATGATGGAACTCACCGCAACGACAGTGTACGGTACATATCCTAATAGCTCAGACTGCCCACTGTGATCCCTGGAGAGTATCTGGGGCCATGTCCTCCACGCACTACAATCTTGTTCGAGGATTCTGGTCAAGGGTGGCGTAGTTTCCTCTTCCAGCTGTGCACAGCAAAATCTCTTTGCCTTCCACCAGCTTTCCTGACAGTATCCATCTTTCAAATCAAAAAGCCACTGCTCGCTGCGTACAACAAGGAAAGCGACAACAGCGGTAAGGAAACCAACGACTGTGACGATCAACCAGCCGACGCTTCGATCAAATGCAAGATGGATTCGGGATCGGACAGAACTTCGCTTCCTGAGCCTCGAAAAACGGGCGGAATCCTTGATGGAATCGTGTAGCCAATCAATAGAAGAAAACGATGAATACCAGACTCTGATCCCGTTAATTTTTGTATCGGGGTCGGTTGCATTGTCTGTATCGTCTTTGGAGTGCAGCGGAGCATCATAGGCGGCTATGGGACGCTGAGCGCCGAGACGAGAAGCGGCAATGTCTCTAAATGTAGAGTGAGGAAGTAAAGGACTTGAAGGGGTTGATGTGGTCCTCCTGGCATTGTTAACAGGAGGTTGGGGCAGACCACGACAAGATGCGTTAAGGGATGGCCTGTTGAATAAGCGACGTCGAGGTGATGGCACAGTACCATAGGAGGCGAACGGGACCAGGGAAGTCGCTTCATTGCTATTAATATTCTCCCTTACGTTAGCGTCGGGTCCAGCGTTGCCAAAGACGTCGCTTGCTTCACTTGGTGCAGAAATCTGGATATTGTTGCTACTGCCAATACGGAGGAGTCGCTCGCGGCGCCATGTTGTTGATGAAGGTGGGCCCGGGGTGGACATCTCAGCGGCTGCAGGGGAGAGAAATTCAACGGCGACTATGGTATTTTTACAACTAACTCACTAGTAGACTTGCTGCTCAACGTCGCTCGCGCGCTCTAACGACCAGACGGATAAGGATTACCAGGCGGATGTATTGTACGAAAGCATATAAGACCCATATAGACAGATGACAAATTTACAAATTCTAAAACATATGACTGGCCAGGCCCAAAGCTGAGGCAGTTTGGTCCACGGAACATATACACATATATACATTCAAATTTTAATTAGCTGAATTATCATTCGTGCCATTGGAAACTGCGGGCGTCGCCGTTGACGATGCTGTGTACCCTCGATTGTTGCTTCTGGACATTAATGTATTCAAGACCATAGCCAGCCCGCTCATTTGAGCAGACTGCAAAAGGGAGACATTGATCTCCAGGCTGAGCATCGTCCCATCAGAAGTTGAACCGCGCAACACGGCTGGAGGTTGAGGTTGCCCACTGGGAGGAAGAGAACCGGCGGGGACGGGGACAATACCGAGCGCATGTAAGGCTGGAAGAGAAGCGACAGGGAGTTGAACGGGAATTGCGCTACTCGACTGGTAGGGTGTATAGTTTGTGGGGGTGGTGGTGGGGGAGGCGGAGAAGATGGTAGTACCTGAATTAGGGGCTCCGTACGCCTGTGTGTATGCATATGGGTAGCCCCGATAATACTGGGGCTGTACGCCACTAACTGTGGTAGGAGGATAATATGTATTGCGAGGTGTGCTCGTCGTAGCACGCTTTTCTCTTTCGATGCGGTCTAGTTCGGAGCGAGCTGCTCGAAGCTCGGAATTTAACAGAGCGATATCTGAACGATCAGCCTCCAAAATAGCTTGGGTTAACACAAGTGTTTGGTCATCAGGAGATGGGCGCTACGGTGTAGTGTTAGACAACATTGGCCTAAACTAGATTCTAGAGACTGACCTTGCCAGATCGGAGCTTGACTTGACGAAAGCGTTTCTCAAGTGCTCGCCGTCGACGGGTACATTCCAATGCAAATTTAGTTTCTAAATATATGCATTAAGTCGCTGGAATATATCAAGACTTTGCAATACCCCACCTTCAATCTCGAGTTTTAAGTCGCTTTCGGTTGCTTTTCTCTTCCCTTTTCTCCCCAACATTAAATTGAGATCCTCGTGGGGTTGTTGATACACATGATATGGAAGCAGGCGATTCACTACATCTACCGTGTCGTAGAATGGCGTATCTGTTTCAGGATTCAGAACAGCTTGATGGTCCAGAGCAAGGCGAGATAAAAAGCTAGAAATATATAAATACGATATTATAAAGCAAAAGATCGAACACATACTTAGCAGAGGTTCTTGCTATGATTTCGAGTTCTTCTGGAGTCCTATTCTTCGATCTCAACGATAATTTACTTAAGATATCAACTGGTGTCGAGCCACTGGAATGCGCAGGGGCCTGCCATGCTGAGGGTCCTGCATACGAACGTAGGTTCTGATATCGGCGCATAATTTTTGGTCAGAACAATCTCGTGGGTGGAAGTTTCATCCTTAGATGGCCGAATATCTGAACTAGAGGGGGTTTGAGGACTGAAGGACGATGCGAAGTTTTTCGACATTCGCCGCTTGGTTTGCAGGGGTTTGGACATTCTGGAGCCCGTGACCGCTGTGAGCACCTCAGGGCTGGTCATTCCGATTTCCTAATATATCCATCATCTCCAACGAAGCGATGGCTAGGCCAAGTCTTGCCAGTGGGGTTGGGTATTGTATAACATTAGACGGTGGATAAAACAACACAAGAAGTGTGTAGTGTATTACGGTATGGACATCTCCGCTGAAGTGTCTCCCGGCCCAGTGGGGCCGGGCACACCATTGGATTTGGCTGCGATTTCTGATTCAGCCAAAGCCCTGGCTTCAAGCTTGGCTTTGACAACCTTCAGTAATTCTGACGCCCGTCCAACATCCTCGGCATTACTACCTGCAACTCTCTCAAGGTAATCGCGAGCCAAGAAGAGGTCTCCATCATATTTATTCATGTGGTACTCGGCCACCTCCAGGCTAGACTTGGCATAGTCTTGGATTGGTCGAGCTGTTGGAGCGCAAGAACAAGGTCAGGGCCTCGGGGACAAAAAACTATACTGTCAACATACAATCGGCTTGGCACACTTCAACAACTCTCCGATGATAGGCTGCTGATTCTGCAGGTTCCTCAAGCATACGGTGGAGTTGTGCAAGTTTGAGGTTGATAGTGATTTCATGCGGATCTGCCGGTATCAGAGCGCGCTTGAGGCATTCAACAGCTTCCCGAAGCCTGTAACATCACCCGTTCACAAGGTCAATCCCCCGAAAATCCCCAAGCAGCAGGCTGATAAATTCACCGTCCGATTTCTTCGTAACACATTCCCTG
>JADNYI010000445.1:0-26499 GCA_015501065.1 Infundibulicybe gibba | reverse complement strand
GCCTGCTACGCCGCGGCGGGCTTCACATTCGGCACCGTCGTAGCGGCTCCAGCAACCCCGGCCGTCCTGCTGGCCTGTAATGCGGGGCTGGGAACGTGCTCGGCGGCATGCGCCACTGTCGCCCTTTTCGCGCCGACTCCTTGAACCAGTAGGTATGGTTTTAACGTTCCAGTCCCTAGTACTCATGGCGCAAGGATAGATTTCACGACTCATCCACGATACTACGAACATAACACCTGAATAATATTCCATCATTGTATATTAGACCAATATCCATCTGATTCATGCTGACATTCAATTTGCAATTGCGCTGATGATCCGAAGTGCAGCTAATGATACAATTGAGAATCAGATAAAAGCAGATCCTATCCGCGCCCGTGATGGCGGATCTTCGCGTAGTAGCAACAAGACTGGGCGCGAATTGTTGGGAACGCTCATATATCATCAGAATCCTGTCCTAACAGTGGGACGCCGAGGGCATAGCCAGACGACACAACGTCAGAAATTGTACGCGATCACGTGGTTCCGTGTGCCGTCTGGCGTCCATTTTGCATCCACCTGCACTGTGCAGTGGATATTCTTGAAATTGAAATAATTCATGGTCCACGGCTGGTATGTCCAATACCAACTCAACCGGCCATCGCGAGTCCCGATGACCTCGTCACTCTCAATTGCACTTCAACAGTTCAAACGCCCACAATAACCCCCTCCTGTTTGGTATTCCCCGCCCACTGTTCAACCACCCTGAAAAACGTTGCTGGGACATTTTCGCTGCCACTTTGAGGGAGTGAGTTAGACAGCGAGGACGCGGTATACTTGGTCTTGCAGATGGCAATTATTTGGAGAGGGGACCCGGACTGACGAGGGCCGGGGTGTGGTTGCTGAACTTTTCGAGATTCGACGTGCGTCCTTTTTGCTCTGCTATTTGACCTTTTCTTTGACAATGAAAACAGGGAGCTAAACCCAAACAATATGCTGCTGTCCAAGCCAATTCATTTAAAACCATCCATGATGGACGGTATTCACCCCAGCATCCGTTGTCCGCAGTCACCAATCCAGATTTTCCACCCTATTCCCGAGACGTTCACCCGGCTCATTTATGACCGTTCCATCCAACCAAGTAATGAAGATCACGTCCTCTCGCAACCCTAAGATTCAAATGCGACTGTCGAGGATCTTATTGGTCGACATCGAGGTACTGCCGAACGACAACGGAAGCTCTCTCGATGTGTTATATGCTCGCCGTGGGTAACGTCCGCATTCTCCTCAATCGGTTCGGGCGAAACTTCGGGGAGGGCAATTCCGATCCTTCCCACCAAGTCGGGCTCAGCACGAGGCAATCATGGATTGGATTCGGAAAAACGTTAGGTCTCGTCTTTTTTTCTAACAACTTTGGCTCTTCTCTCATTTTTTTCCCCAGCGAGAAGAGATTCGCAATAAATGCTGTTGTCCAACCCTAGCTCACTCATTGCGCAAAGGCTGACCGACATGATTGAGTCGGACGTCCTCCTACGGAGGAAGACCCCCGGGTATATCGCTTCGCGCGCATGTTGGTGGCCCTCCGACGATGCATCAAGAAGTATTCCCTTTTACGAACTAGGCGACAGTAATAGCTTCTCGCCCATGTCCCGCTCCATCCATTCCCGCTCCTATCCCTACCCAACTTCATTCAAGTTGAAAGATGACAATATCGCCCCCTCCGCACACGTCAAAATGTTGGAAGAAGATCCAGCCTACGTCACTTACCAAGCGAAGATTATCGACGAGAGGCCAATTCTCCGGACATCGTAGTCAAGTTTGTGGCCGGATACGGCGAAAAGTACATGAGTTCCTAGCAGGCCATGATCATATTGTGGGTCCCTCGACACCAACATCTCGATGGACAACTGCCTAGGCGCCCCATCTGGGCTGTCGCTCGGGCCTATACAAATGACTGTTATGGACTACATCCCGGCCTGTGAAAAACCATCCTCGGGTGCTCATGAACAACTTTGAGTGGTCCTGGACTTGCTTTACTTGAAAGGGCATGTCCTTGACGACTTGCAGCGCCAAACGTCTTGTTCAATGCGGGGAAAAGGTCAAGATTTGAACTGGGCTGGGAGGTACGACAGTGCGAATCTCGATAGCTATCCTGTTCCCAACTCCCGAAAGCGTGCAACAGATCCGTTCACATGTGAAGGTCGTCCCTACGATTTTCACTCCTGAGCCTGTATTGTCTTGATCTGGTCGACGCGCTCAAGGCTGGGCCAAAAAATTATAATAGAAAATCTATTTTCGGCATACCGCAAGAACCTTCGCTCGCAGTTTGCCCCCCTCGTCCAACGATACACTTCAACTCTGGAGCATAAGGGCGCCTCCCGAAGCCGAAACCGAAATAATAGTACCACCATGCCGGTTGAAAGGTTTGTCGTGTGTCGCAATTACCCATAGATGGTTGCAATCGTGGTTAAAATAGACTGAGAGAAGCGACCGTGGTTGAATTGTTGATCGGTGATCATCTAGACGATTTCGATCCCAGCGGCGGCAGTTGTCCTCTATTCACCGAACCCATTTTCCAGAGCCAGTTGACCCACCGTGCTGCGGGCAGGCCCGACATCCCATGACGCGCCCACCCCTGAAGCCAACTATTCGAAACGAATGTCCTGGATAACATAAGATTCCATTGCTTCCCGCCGTCCCTGCCGCAGTTGCTGGCTTCCATCAACTTTGTGATCGACGACTGTGCAATTGACAATTGTAGATCAAGTTTTGAGCTAAAGCCTCGTGTAAACAACGTGGCTTCTCGTATAAAATATCCGACGCTCCCCCATCTCCCCTCGTTGGCGTCCCGCTCATCGCGCCCACTACCCGGGTCTCTTGGGCAATAACATCACCCATCCAACATGCGCTTCTCATCCGCTCTCTTGGTTGCCGCTAGCATGGCCCCCGTTGTCCTAGGTGGCCCTATCTCGTATGGCATCTGCCAATCCGGTACGCATCTGGACGCCCATTGGCTATGACTACGAACTCATCGCTATGTTCTATTCTAGGATGCTATGCTGCCGCTGTCATCTGCTATGCCGCGGCGGGATTCACATTTAGCGTCATCGTGGCAACTCCAGCAATTCCGCCGGCCCTCCTGGTTTGTAACGCGGGACTGGCAGCGTGCTCAGCGGTCTGCAACACGACCTTTTTTGCGTCGACCCCTTGAAGAGTACATATGGTGTCAACATGCTGATCCCTAATACTCATGGCGAACACAACTTTCACGACTCATTCACGATATTGCAAATCCAGCCACCCGAACAGCGCCCCATCGTTGTATATTAAACCAATATCCATCCGGCTCATGTTGACATTCTAATTTTGGACGTCGAGGTGGCGTAATGTGTGAACCTCCCGCTTTGCTATTCATTATCAGAGCAATACTTGTCGTTCTGTGGATTTGACAAGTCAACCGAGATTGCGTTGACGATCAAAAATACAGTTAATGATACAATCGAGATAAAAGCAGATCCTAAATACACCCGCGATGACAGATTTTCGCGTGGCAGCAATAAGCCTTGCGCGCGAGTTGGTGGGAATGCTAATGTATATGTAGCATCCACCACCAGAATCCCGCCCTAATGATTCAGTGGCACGACGGACTCTGCCCCGGTGATTAATTCTACCTGCGGATCTATACGACTACTAAATGCACATCAGAGCCACCGCTACAACGTTAGAGGTATCAGCGGGCTCCATGGCAATCTGTAAAAGCAGGGTATACCTTCCCCCCGTACCGTTGTCTTCCCGAATACGCCCCGGTGCACTATTGCTAACCCCTCTCTCCTATTGTGGCCTGGTGCTCCCGCTTGCCAGTTTAACGTGTCGAACCTATATTGGCATTAAGAACCACCCACGACACAGTCCAATCGCATGACCTTGTGCTTAAAATCAGCGAAGATCGTTCTCTGCTGGAACACACCATTGCTAACAAGCTTGCCTCGTAGAACATGTCCCCGTTGGTTCTGTGACTGTTAGGCTTTGCCTCGGCTGGAGCATAGTATCCGTCAACTGAACGGCTTAGACCTGGGCCTGTCTAAATCATGATTCAAGATTTCTAGCGCCGCATGCTCGTGCGGAGTATGCGCGGGCCTAGTCGCCTCGAGGGTGAACATATAACCACAAATTCGAAACAGGAATACAATTTTGCTTCTGTGCATTGATAGCTTCGTGAGCGATACCTCGATATATAAATGACAGTGCCACTCCGCCAAGATCGAAGACATTTCCTCGGATCGCGGACTCCGTCAGGTCTTCGAAAATCGGCGGAGACCCACGCCGAAACGATCAAGCTTTGGAATTCAGAAGTACATGAAGGCTCCGTACTGGACGTATTCGAGGATTGAATCGTGGTACCACAAATCTATCCTTGCATGCAGCATACCCGCACCTTCTAGATTTCAAGACACAGTCAACCAGACTGCTCACGCAATCCAGAGCCAATTGGAAGATCCGCCAGGAAGCCTATCCCATTTCATTCCTGGTCGACGATGATCGGTCATAGCCTTGTTTCGGCGTGAAATCACCGTGAACCAAGGCCATTTCCAATGGATCAGTGCCCTCAACACGGAGGCTGCTAATTCCTTCGGACTAAGGTCGCCCACCACCGAGAGCGTCGTCGAAATCAAGGGACAAACGAGGACTTCCTCGAATTTGGTTGTTTATGCGTTGCGGCTGGGCAAGATAGAGAGTCAAACAAAAAAAAACTCAGGGCTTTCCACATCATCGATCATATGGAATGGCCTTGAGTATTTATTCGATATGTTGCGTATAATTTTACATATGGCTGTTCAGGTTATCGACTTGCGCTCCCCGTATATATTTATTACCCATCTCCGCTGTCCCACTAGCAGTCGATTTGGGGCCGCTACAAATCGTATGGGGGAAAACGATTTTATTGGATGATTGGTACGGAAACTATTAACCTACAAAATAGTGTATACCCGAGTCGACGTGGAAAGGTGCGTGGTGGTGGCGAAAACAAAGAGGCCACCGGAGAGGCTCTACCACCGCGTGCCGGAGGCGTCCGGCTCGGCTCGGCGGACATCTGCGTGTCGGGGGTATCAGTCCGTGGTTCGCGGGGACCGGATTAAAAAATGCGGGCCTAGGTGTGGACGACGGCGACGGAATGCGAAGGCGCGACGAAATTTCTCTTCTCCCAAGAGCCTTGGCCCACAGGACGAAGCGATGACATACACGTGACGACACATGACCAGCCTTGGTCATTTCAAACTTATCGTGTTAGCCCCATTGCAGACTGCGGTTCTTTAGCTGTTGTGCACTGCGCTGCGGTGGACCCACCTTCTACATTCAGCTGCGCCTACTGCGATCTGTTCAGCACCTTGGGTCCGGCGTGGGTGCTAGCTTTCCATTCTCGTCTAGAAATGTCCGGGTTTGGCGCCCAACGTGAAAGAGAAACATGAGTCTTCGTGGATCAAAAGCGGCCTCCAGCTCACAGAAAAAGGAGTCTCATACCTTGCGAGACGAAAATGGTCATGGCTTGTTCTTAAGTATCTTTCAGCTTTGATCTTGATAAAACTTGTCCTCAGTACTTGTGAACTATGGATTGATATTGAAACCCCGAGTTGGTGATCAAGATGCCGAGATATAGTAATTCGAACGCATTTGTGTGGAGTGCGAGACGCCCGTGGTGGAGAATTTGATATATAGAAACCCAAGATGGGATTAGAGAATGACTCGGGGGTTATGAGCGCACTTGAGCCTCTGTTTGCTTACGATGATCGCCCCCTTCGGCCGCAGAGTGCCCGAGTCAATAAACACACCAACCCTACTGTCCGACGTGCTGAAGACACCCGGCAGATGAATCGTCGATCCCAAGTAAGGCAAGAGGCGAGTACTGTGAATAGAAAGACTTGCACACAGTGCACTCCTTCAATCAGAAGTCCAAAACCGAATCCATGGTGAGTTTTGGTAGCGAGGTCATTGGTGGGCGAGCTTATTAGTAACACCGTAGTGAACGTGAAAACGAGAGTGTATTTATCCTGTTTGCGTGTGTGGGCCAAGCTACACGCACACACCGAACTGCTATGTTCTAATTAAAGCGCCTCCGTATGGGGATTGGGGGGAGGCACCCAGGCATGGGTGGGCGAGCGGTTTGGCGAGAAGCGCCGTTGATAGATCATGCATGGGTCCTGATATTATAAGCTCTCCTAGGCTCTTGTGCTGGCTGAGGTGTACATTCTCGTTTGCGAGGATGATGAGAACTTGAACAAAGCCCAAAAACGATCATTAATTACTGGTTAATGATTGATCGAGATGTGCCGAAAACGGTAGGCAGGAATGACGCGGCGACCCACAGAGATTCAAACGAGATGCCCAGCGAAAAAGGCACACTCTTTCAGTCCTTCACATTTCACTGACATCGATATCGATATCTTTGATTAGCACCCGAGTTTGACTTGGAGCCAATCCCAGGGTGATCCAACTACTGCATGTACCCCTACTCATGGCAAGCCCGCCGCACCCCTCCGGGTTCCCATCCTCAGAGATGCAGATATGATTAGATGTACACATGCTCCTCCCCCACAGCACAATTCCAGAAAGCGGACGAGAATGATCTGACTGTGTTCTTGTAGGGCCGTATTGACAACGGATGGCGAAATGATTACCCAGGGGCCGTGGGCGAAGAGTGTTTTGGAACTCTCTGGAAGCTGTTCACAGACTAAAAGTTGGGCTTCCCGGGGAATCCCCAAGCCGGAAACTATATACTTCAATATATATGTAAGTATCACTAAATTTAGCTCATAGGAATCCGCGGGAGATCCGGACACACGTTGTCAGGTTTGAATGCGTTAGACAGACTCAATAGGGGGTTTCACGATAGAGAATTTTACCCCAACTTTGTCTCCAACTTTGTCCTCAACTTTTTCCTGGACTTTTGAGTTATTTATTCTAAAAATCGAGTAGAAATTTAGTTGAGCTGCAAATCGTGGGGGAGGGCATGATTCGCAGCTCAACTTATTTATTCCTTAATTTTCTGCTCTCAACTAAACTTGGAGTCCAACAAATTTTGACAAAAGTTGAGCATGAAGTTGAAGCAAAAATTGAGGTAAAATTCTCTATCGTGAAACCCCCTAATGTCATATTTTACCCATCAATTGGGCCCCCTTAAATGTCAAATCCCCATTCAAGTGTACTGAAAGCCCGAAATCAAAAAATCACAAATGTACCACTGATAGCGGGCCAAAAGTAAGCAACAGCCCAGTGCAACAACTAATATAGTACATGTCATCACGAAACTTGTCATAGTCCGCACTACCTTGGATTCAGTCTGCCACAACGTTTCCGCAACCAATCCGCACTGCAGCGGCATTACCAAGATTCGAATTTGTGTGCTTATCTGGATGGAGTACCTACTACGCCTTAGGGGTCTTGGACGGCTGCTCCTATAAATGACATCTGATCAAACCCAAATTAAAACCAGAGTGACGCTGATATGTGACAAGACAAGGCGTCATGAAAACATTTGGTACTGATCTGTGGGGTGCTTTCAGAACTGCATAATATAAAGAGTACAACCACAAACCTCTCCAGAATTAAATTCTGAAGGGTTTGGTGGTGGCCGATCACCAAAAGCTTTTGAGCTTGGAGTGGAACATGAGTTGGTCACTTGCTGCCTATATTGAGAACGATCGTGGCAACGGCCAAAATAGGCAAAACCTTTTGCGGCTGACACCGTTGCGGGAAGGTAGTCACAAAATAGGCTCGTGACCATCCGCTTTCGGACATCAAGCTTGAGCTTGCGAAAGCAAGCTGCGCCATTTAAAAGTCCGCTCATCTTCCGTTTTTGGCGCTTTAGCTTGGCTGCGGATACTGGTAGCGAGTCTAGTCACAAAACGTCACCGTGCATGTGGTCACCCATCTCATGCATTGGGAAAATTTTTGACATCGGTGGTTATGTGATGAGCGAGGGTCGGTGGTATGCAGGGGAAGACTCTGGTCTCAGTGGGTACCCCAACACCTCGAGGCGCCAGGCAACCGGGCCACACACTCGGGCGCTAGAGTTGTTACGTCTTGAAGCTTGACTCTTCACATCAACACCTTCGGGTGAGTGCTTGCGCTCCAATGTATGATGATACAGTCACGCATGTTCAACTTGAAGTGTTCACGAGGCTCGGAGAGCCATTCTTCATAAACTCGTCCACCACCGCGCAAAATGGGCCTCTTGAAAGACATTTTATCGTTCTTCAGTTTTGGATCCTCGAGTTTTATTACCCAGCCCACCAAGATGGTATTCGCGTTTCCCCTCCAGGGACACCCCGCCGAGATCAGGACGTGGAGATTGCTGCTGGCGAATACCATCTCCGACAACCACATACCGCTCTCAGAAATAGAGGAGACCCGAGTTGAACGGCTGGAGCTTTGGAAGGAGAGGAAAACCCCCTATCACGAATTCCTGTTGGTGTACATCACCACAACGATCCCGGGCGTCGATGTACCAGTGTGTATCCGCATTGAACGGACTCTCCCGTCACGAACGCCTGCTGAACCCAACTCGTCAACGTCATCAATCATATCTAGCAACTCACCAGCTCATGCGCAGTCCATAATTGGGGCATCCGGGGACGTAATCCTTTCCCATTCGGTGAAGGGGAATCGGGCATATGATAGCTGCCAACAAATAGCCACCCCCACAAGGGGTATCGTTCAGGACCATGAGTGCCAGCTGTTGAAAACCTCGACGTTCCAAACCATCGCTCGGCCAACCATCATCGACCTTGTCGCCACTGCCGAAATGCTATCCAACTCGAAAGAAGAATACCACTTGCTGAAGGGACAATGCTACTGGTATGCGGGAGTGTTGCTGGCGTGTATGGAGGACAGTGTCGGTAGCGTGGCACCACCAACCATCTCAATCGGGAAAAAGGAAAAAGCCCAGCTCGACGAATTGGGACGTGAGTTGGTAGAGGAGGCCAGGGCGACCCCAGAGCTGAAGCAAGGCCACTATAAGTGGATAAGCGTCTTCAAGTCGGAAAAGACGGACGTTTCAGAGCTGAGGGAGCCTATTGCTAAGCATACGGCCCAGATCCGGGGATTGGTGAGTAATTTCGCAATTTTTCGAACCTAGTTATGCCGTGTTGAAACTTTGGGCTGTAGCTGCGCGAGAGGGAGGCGTCCCGGATAGAGGTGCGGCGGGGGGTGAAGGAGGAGCAAGAGGCGAGGAAAAAGGCCGAGGCTAAGGTGCAGGAGCTGGAGAAACGGATCGCCGAGCTGGAGAGCAGGCCTAGTGCCGTGGCCCCGCGCTCTGTGCCCACGCTATGATCCATCTTTTGGCATGTACGGTTTCGCATTCAGCTGTTTTAAATTATCATCGCTGTCAATGATCCAAGTCTGTCCGAATCTTCCGAACTCTGGGCTGGCGAGCGTCAAGTGCTAGGCCCCGATGAGTCGGGCAAACTGCTGTGTGTGTGTTGTCCTCGTTTCGTTTTTATTCATGCGTGCTGGTACAAATTATCCCTCAGCTATTTTCCCCGGGTCCATTTTGGGGTCCGTTGCCCGGCCAAAGGATCTATACCTAGGCTGCAGGCAACCTGTCTACGAAAACATGGATGAGGGCACGGGGATGCGATACGAGCGCCTACCTAGAGCTGGGAAATTTCCCAAGTGGTAGCCCACACGTTGAGGGGATAGCATTCGTGCAGTTTCGCGAGGTCGGAATGTCAGATGTGGGGGCCCTGCATGTCTACTCACGACCACCTGTTGCTCACTACGAGTAGAGTCGTAGCCTTACGCCCCAAACTTATCGCGATAACCCAATTGTAAATTGTGATTCTTCAGCTGTCGCATACTGCGCTGCGGCAGGGACACTTTCGCAACTCAGCTATCGCCATGCGCCTCCAACCCCCGGGCGAAGAGATAAGTGATTCGACGTATTATCATACGCAACTCACCGTACACGTGTTAGATTTCCGTTCTCACTCGCAAATATTTGCAGCGCCCAAAGACGTGGGTCAGAGAACGGTAGTGGGAGGTCTTGTTGATGGATTGTATATGTGCGCGAACTGATGAAAGTGGAAGCTACAGCTCAAGCTCTGAGTCAAGTGTTGCCATCACATGCTTGTTCTTTGTTGATCATGATGGAGGTCGACAGCCTGGTACCATTATGGGATTGTTTGGCCCCGAATCAATTGATCATCTGTCGTCCTTCTGATGTAAGGTATATCTTTTCATTCCTTCATAGTTCATGGATGTCCTCTGATGTCACCGTCACCTTTAATTGAGACCATTCTACATCAGAAATACCACTAAATTAATGCCGGTCCCAAGACACATTACGGTGTAGTGTTGTATGATTTTTCAAACCCCTTGCCAAGAACTTGGGGCCACAATCTGTAAAATCCGACTCTTTCACCTTCCCCCGATCTCACCCTCAAAGCGTACTATAATTTTCATCTCCCCTGGTTATAGCGATCTCATACTTCCAATCCATTTGAACGTGGTTCAAACAGGTTACAAAATATACGCATGAAAGCCGAATCGCGCACCACTCCTGCCCCAAACTGTAGCGTGCGTGGCGCTGCGCAGCGTGACGACGTAGTAACATTTCAAGGCAAGCGGATTCTGATTTACGAAAGTTCGAATGACCGTATATCCAGTTGGGGGGTTCCAGTGGTAACTTCGTTCATTGTGATTTTGGCCACGGTAGAACTGGGCGGGGATTACCAGGATTAATCAACGGCGACATACGGAATGAATCAGGTAGTCACCGGGTTCCACATTGTCCCTGGCCACCCCTTGTAGAGCTTCCCCCAGCTTGCTACATACCCAGTTCTTAATCATTCCCTGGCTTTCTTATGGCGGGAATGATTTTTGAGACGTAGACTTGGCTAACCTTGGGCTCCTCCGTTTACAAGAGGTAGTGGTATGGGTTTTGAACCGCCACAGGTTTCGTTTTGTTAACGTTATTGTACTCTAGTTGCATGAGCCCATTGTCGAGCTCGGGGGTAACACCGCAGGTGCAGCATTCACACCAGATTTCACGATTGTCATCCACCGCAGTGACCAGCCGAGCGGCACTGCGGCAGCCTGATATGGGATTGTTTGGCCCGATCAGCCGCCGGCCCGTCGCCCTCCGCTGTTTGACCATCTTTTTCATTCCTTCGAGCTGGCACCTACCAATGTCGCCGTTGATTTATTTTCGCCCATCTTACCAACCCTAGAGTTAGACTTGAGCAGAGGTGGTCGTTTCATGGTAATGAACGATTTTCCTCGAACATGTTGCGAAACCTGGGCATAATCCAACTTGTGCATTCTTGTGCAGCAATGTGCACCACTCCTCCACCCAGAACTCCACCAACGGCACGGTCGAATTTCAGGCCAATCGGAGTTTGATATCGTCAGCTCTAATACGCTCTCGTACACACCCTGACAGTGCGTGGTACTAAATACTGATATCTATCGTTCCCCTTTCCAATCATGTCACTGAGCCAGCGACTGGCGACTGCGTAAAAGCTTGTCAACCAGGAGGACAACGGCAACAACCTCGATTAGTTGGGGCTTCGGTCACGGCGGGACGGGGAGAGAGATATTATTGGGATTTGATTCACCGTGGCAGGCGGTGGGGATAATGGATCAGCGTCTTCAACTCTAAAGCCGCTGGCGTTTTGGCGTTTTGGCGCGAGAGGCCCCCATCACTGAGAGCGTCATCAAAATTAGGGGACTGGTGAGTGGTTTTGGGACCCAGTAGTCGTTTGTGTGGTGTGTCTAAGATCTTTATTAGTTTCTTTGGGAATCTCTCGGCGAGCGAGGTGGCAAAATTCTTGTTTCTCGGCGAGGTGCCCGCAGTGGGAGAAGTTTGGGTAATGATAGATTTGTTGATCGCCCGGAACTCGGCGAGGGCTGCAGTGGAAGATATAGCAGCGCCTATATTGTGGCCTATGAAAACGAGCTTCGATGGCGTGGCAGGCAGCCCTTTTATAGGCTTCCTCCAACCGGGGCATGCATGTTGGGAATCGTGTGTACTCCCTTCGCCGTCCCAGCCAATTGTAGCTCTGCGCCGAGTCGACGGGTTTTGGGGCTCCTGGAACAGACACGGGCCCGCCCGCGATCCACGTCGCGAAATCTACGACCTGGTTCACGTTGAAGTTCACCTCAGCCCAATCGTATTTCGGCGATTTGGTGGTGCTAGAGATAGCGACTACATACGCCTTGGAATGACCCATCCCCAAACCTGACGGAATCGTTTTGAGCCATGAACCAGGCGTAGTCTAGACCTGTCTTATCATTTTCTGGCTCTTTCCTCTGCATTGCTGGCCCTCCATCTCGCTCCCAGCTCGAGCTTCCACGAAAGCACAGGCGCTGCCTTCTGGAGGGGGCGTGCCCTCCTTGCTCCGCATGGCATTGGTATCAAGCAGAATGCGAAAGTCTGTTGGGAGGCGTTGAATCTAGTAGCGCGAGTGGACCAGAGACTGGTGCTCTTGATATGGACGTGGTAGCATGGGAGCCACTAAATTGAATATCAACATTCGAGATCGACTTAAGAACCGATTTGTGGTCGATATACCCCCTTAAAAAAATCCACAACCTTGTCGGCGGTGAACTGGGCGACGAGTCCACCAGACACGGGTCCAACTCCACCAAAGAGGGGATTTTCTGCGCTGATGAATTACGAGGGAGATATTCATGTTCACGTTGGAGACTTTCATGGTTCTTGGAGTCGCTGGTGTAAAAATTTCCCTATTACCAAATGCTCGAGGTTCTAACTTTATCGCCACAGGATACCGCGATGTGCGTGCTAGAGCTCCTAGCTCGATCGAACTCCACCGCCCAGAGTGTAAGCCCACTCATGAAGAGCCCGAGCACGCTATTTGGGGTGGCACGGACACCACATCGTGCTCTGCAACGTGCTTCATACCTATAGCTCCAGCGCCTTTTCGCAGGGCATTAAGCACCCCGACACTTTGCGGTATCCCGCTGTTCTGGCAGCGTAACTCGATAGCCGCTTCACATATATGCCATTGATACCTCGATAGGTTAAATAATGTCTGTTGCAAGAGAAGCAGTGATGGAATGGGAAAATACGGTATAGTCGGGCCCAGCTACCAATGCGAAACTTTGAACATTAAAACACGATGAACGGGCGTACATGGGTGAGGGTGATACTTTGCGCCGCACTAGGCACCTCTTCTAAAGTATCAAACGGATAACAGTATATTGCAGTACACTCAGTTGCAGAATCGAGGTGTGGTTCCTCAGTCGACGGGTACCCCCGCGCCCGTTGTTAAATGAATGGATTTCTGTAAAAGCTCTATTGCCAACTTGTAAACTTCCGAAAAAAAAAATCCTACCTGAAGTCCCCGCATTTCCCATTTTGCTCCATTTAAAACGTCCCAGATGACGGACATAGCGAACGGAATGATACGGGTGCAGAGAGCAGGAGTGAGAATATATTTATTGTAGGGTTGAGTGTGATGAGTCGACTCAAGGTCGGCTGGACGGTAGCCCGGTGATATGGGTTTGTTTGGCCCGATTGGTGCTTTCTGTTGCTTTCGACCAACTTCAATAAGGTGCTTTCATTCCTTCACTGACGCCCACCGGTGTTACTTCAATTTCGAGTAAACCTGCAGGGGCATCCTACCCATCATTAAAACCAGGATTATACTCAAGCCGAGATGCTCAAACCACCTATGGTACAGCATTATACGGTTCTTAAAGAAGATTGTTCAGCCTGTAGCTATGAAAGGACCTGGGGCTGCAGTACGTGGAATCTGGTTCTTTCGTCTCCTCCTCTCATCATAACGATCTGATACGTCCAATTATCAGAGCACACCAAGCCGTCTGCTAGTGGCTCGAACGGGTCGCGGGATCTGAGCGCGATCCGACCTGCACACCGCTCCTCCACCCCAAACTCCACCAACGCACACCAACGGATTTCGGGTCAAGGGGCTGCCGTTCCTCGATTTCCAAGCCGTATCACTGACCATCCAACTACATAAAAACTTGTCGACCGGAGGGACAAAAGCGGCAACTCTGCTCATCTTGAATTTGGTCATGGCCAAGAGGCAGAGATTGTCGAGGTTTCCTCAACCACGACGAGCGGCCAAAATGGACCTCCCCAGCGCAAACATGTCACTAGACCCCACATGCTACCCGTTGTCGAGCTTTCTGCACCACGCTACGACTTATTCCATATTACCTTTGTTACTGGTGCGCGGGACCTCTGTCGACGGATGTAGCCAATCTTGTAGCGCTGAGCTTATTGCACCACCAGCCTCGGGCCGCAAGCGCGGGCCCCGCATGCGTTGCGCGTCAGTATGAGCCACAAATTACATTTCAAATCGGTGGAGTCGTAGTCAGGGGGCGTGAGGGTACATTGACGAACAGCGTACATGCACCATTGTCGATTCGGGGGTTCCTGGGGAAGAATGAGTTCCAGCCGCGTACGGTGGAGAAGTGTCTGTCAACTACACGTTCCCGAGTTCCTGGCCCTTTTTTCATCGATGTACCAAAGGAAGGGAACCAAGCCCAAAGGAACCTACGGACTGACCGTCAGTCTAATATAAGCACATGTTATCCTCGCTCGCAGTAAACCCGCGTATCCCTCCGAATCTCCGTCCTGCAGCCTGGGGATGCAAGTATAATCCGAACCGCAATAGTTGCATGCGTGCTGATGCCACAAGGCCCGATTCTAGGAGACAGATAAAAACGGTGCGATTACAGCGTCCTTGTCTATTTCCTGGAATCAGGCCTTTCGCAATCATGCAATCCGCCTAGCAGAAGTAGAGACATGTTTGCGACTGAGGCGAAATGATTGTCTGGCGGTGGGCGGCCGTGCTTTTGTGTTTGATTCCGCGCGATGAAAAAAAATGATGATGATAAGATTGATTACCAATCAGGGCCTTCGACGCAACCACGCTTGTTCAAACATGATTCCAATCAATTCTTCATGAACTCGTCCACAACCTCAAAGGCGTTTCGTCTTTCTTCCACTCAAATCGAGTTCAATCCGGAAGAGCCTGTGGTGGCCTACATCGCCAACCCGAATATGCCAGGTGCTTGCGCGCATCCATATCAACAGGATCGTCCCATCACGAACACCTGCAGACCTTGAATCGATGTCATCCTTTCGTAGTTGGTAAATGGAAACCTCGCACTCATTCTTACCAGCTTCTAAGCATCGTAATCCGACATTCATCCACGCCACCGCCACAAACCAACGTTATCGTATACTAATGCAGTGTGCTTATCTATAGTGCGAAGCAGAGTATTGCCATGTCAGTCGAGCCCCCATCGTTGATGAATGACCTGATGGAGGAGGTGTGGTTGAAGCATCTTCAACCTAGAGATTATGGGTGTTTCAGCACTCCGGTGGAGTGCCAAGACGTCCATGGTCTCTTCCAAGCACCCATTGCTGAGGCTATCGTCGAAACCGGGGGATCGGTGAGTAGTTTTCGTTTGATCGTTTGTATGGCACACTTAGAGTATTTATTACAGCTCCGTGGGAGGGAGGAGTTCGGGTGAGGAGGGTGGGTTGAACTTGGACGGGCGCGAGAGGAGGGATGGTGAGCGGAGAGCAAGGTCCGGGACGCGGACAGTAGGGCTCGGGAGTGGCAGGAGGCGAAGGAAAAGCTGGGGAGCAGGGAAGGGAGCTGGAGAGGCGCATCACCGATATGGAACACAGGTTTAGGTCCACGGCTCCACCTCCACATCCAATGCTTAATCCCTCAGCACTTCATGTATAATTTTACATTCGGTTGTTGTTTTCGTTTTCAATATCTGCGGTATTTGATTACCCAGGAGCATAGTACTGGGATCAGACGAAGTACTAGCTTGTATGTTCAGGTAGTTCGTTTTCGTCCCTTAGCTGCCCATGCACACCAGCACGAACTAATGCCCGGCTTGCTAGGCGGGCCCCTCGTTCCACTACCATTCACACGTACCTGTCGAGGCTAGGTATAAGTATGCCGCCTATTGCCAATGCCTTCAGAAATTACAGATCAAACAAAAACAATTTTATTAGCCGATTTGTATATATCGTTGATCATGTACAGTAGTATACCCAGCGTGGATGGTGCTCGCGGCGACGAAACGTGGGTATCCGCTTGGGGCCTGGACGATACGAAACGATTCTTTCTCCAAAAGTAGCTCACGCCACGCTTTGGGATCTGGGAGGTGGGGCGGAAAGGCCGGGGTGCTGTTCGATGCTCGAATAGGCGGCGCGGGACTCGGCACACCGCGTCATGGAGGTTGGTAGCGGGCCATCCACCGTCCGGGCGATAGCATAAATGGGTGATGGCGCAGGGCCGTTGCCGTGTATGCAATATCTGCCATAGTGATATGTGATATGCGGTTTTACATCCATTGACTGTTGCCTCAACTTTTCACAGACTCTCATTCCCACCGTGAGTTTCATTCCATCGTTCTATAATCGATTGATAAGTAAAGATGCTGTCCGCTTGAAACGATTCATAGTGCAAAACGGAGCGTGATAACTACGGCTGTGGTGTTGCGTTCCATGCTCGATAAGGGGCTCGTGCCATCAGAACGCAATAACATTAAAAAAAACGAAACGCGCGGTTTCTGATCATTGCCAGAGTGGCAGGTCGACCGGTCCCGGTCCTATGTCGAGTTTGTCGTTCTCGGAATCGTCGTTGGATACTAGAGATTATTGTTCCGTCTAAAACGTCTCGGTATGTCGTGGGCGCCCAACACGATGCGATACGGGTGGTTCAAAGCGGTGGCGAGAAGTGTTGTTGACAGACTGTGGAGCTGAGCAGCGGCAGCCTGACATGGTTTGTTTGGCTCCATCAGCCGGCGGCTCTGGCATCATCCAATCGATCAGGCATATTTTTTTCATTCCTTCACATCTTGCCGATGCCGCTTTTGATTTTGACCATCCCCTCAATACTAGCACTAGGATTGGACTCGGGCCGAGATAACCGTACTACCTACACCCCGGCGATTCAAGGCGATGGCCATCAAGTACCTTAACTCTGTACTTGAAGACAATCGCGTAATGCAACACGAATACATAAAATCCGGGTCTTTCGTCTCTTTCTCTCGCTACAACGATCTGATGTGGTCACTTATCGGAGCACATCGAGCCGTCTGGTAGTGGTTCCAACAAGTCGCGGCATCTGGGCACGATATTCCCGCCAAGGACACTCCATCAAGATCAAAAGCTGGAGGGTGCTGCGCGTCCGAAATAGTGTGCGCGAGCAGCGCTCGTGGACACTATTCCGAACAACCATGTGTCGATTTCGGAGATGGAGACTTGAGTGGAACGGCTGGAGCGTTGGAAGCGGATGAAGAGCCTGTACCACGAGCTTCTGCTGGTCCACACGAATACGCCAGGTGCCCGCATGCATTTATATCAACAGGACAGTCCTATCGCGAACGCCCGCCGACCTCGAATGAATCATAATGATGATATCAAGACCGCACCAATGTCGATTACCTTGGTACAATCACGCATGCCGTGGATATTACTTATTACACGTAAACGCGTGGACTCCGAGGCAAGGGTCAGAAAACGTGCTTCACATCCGAACCTCGTCCACAGCAGCGCAAAAATGGGCCTCCTCCAAGACATTCTATCTTTTTTCAACTTCAAATCTTTGGGCTCGACTCAACCTACCAGAGCGATGTTCGCATTCCCCCGCCAAGGTTACCCGGCCCCGATCAAAATTTGGAAGCGTCTGCTCGAGGATACGGTTGCGGACAACAAAGTGTTGGTTTCGGAAATGGAGGCGACCCGGGTCGAGCGGTTGGAACTTTGGAAGCGGAAGAAAAGCCCCTACAGCGAGTTCTTGCTGGCGTACGTCGCCAACCCACGCATTCCAGGTCTCACAGCATGTGTTCTTATCTATCGGACTGTCCCATCGCGAACGCCTGCCACAGGTCCTGGATCAACATCTGGCGGGACCACGTCGGCTGATTCGCAGTCAGCAGAATGGGAGGATCCCATATTTGATTCTTGTGAGCGAATAGCTGCCCCCACGGGAAACACGATTCGGGGCTACAAGTGCCAACTGTTGAAGGTGTCGACATTTCATTACACCGCCCGGCCAACCATCATTGACCTCGTCGGCACCGCCGAGACACTCACCCGCTTGCAAGAGGACCACCTGCTGAAGAACACGTGCTTCTGGTACGCCGGCGCGCTGCTTATCTGTATGGAGCGCAGTGTCGCCGTGGCACCGGTCATCTCGATCAAGGACCCCATCCAACTCAACCAATTGACAAGCGAATTGATGGAGGAGGCGCGGCTGAAGCAGGGCTACGAGAAGTGGATCAGCGTCTTCAACCCGGAGACTGCCGATATCTCAGCACTTCGGGAACCCATCGCTGAGTGTGTGGCCGAAATCAGGGAATGGTGGGTCATTTTGTCCGGTTGTCTGTATGGTGTGCTTAAACTATTTATGACAGCTTCGTAAGAGTGAGGAGACTCGGATAGGGAGGGAAAACCCGGAGCTCAGGCGGGCGCGAGAGGAGGTTAGAGAAATGCGGGAGGCAAGAGAAAGGGCCGAGGAGCGGGTAAGGGAGCTGAAAAAGCACCTCGCCGAGATGGAACGCAGGCTCGGGTCCATGGCTCCGCCCTCCACGTCCAACGCCTGATCCCTCAGCAGTGCGCCATGCTTAATTTTTATGTATGGTTGTTATTTCCATTTGCAATATCTACGGCGCTTGGCTACCTACAGGCTTCAGGGTGGAATCCGACGGAATACGCGTACGTATGTTCAGGCGACTCGTTTTTGTCTCTCGCTCCGCCTGTGACTGTCTTCCAGAAATCACAGTTCAAACAAAATAACTTTATTAGACGATTTGTATGGATATCGTTGATCATGCATAATGGTGTACCCGGCGCGGAAAGGGCGTGCGGTGGGTTGTGTTCTGTGTTGAACCAGCAAGAACCCAGGTAGGCGAAATACGGGCGCCCACCTGGATAGAGCCCGGACGACCCAAAACGTTCGTTTCAGAGTAGTTCACGCTGCGCTTCGGGATCTGGGAAAGGAGTCCCGGAAGCCAGGGCGTTGTGCGATACTTGGATAGGCGGGGCAAGACCCAGCAATCCATGACGGCGAAGTGACAATCGCACGTCCCACAATCCTGCCTTGAAACCAAGCGGCGCGGGTGAGGGTCCGAGGTGATTGGACGTTTATATACGGAGTGCGCATGGATCGTTTCCAACTTGAAAAGAACAAGCGGAATCAGTTCGGCTTGCTACCAAAGCTTCTTTCGACGTACGACGGGGAAGTGTCCGAATGAAATTGGTCTGGATTTTACACGTTTCCATGTATGAAAAAAATGATGACGATGATGGTGATAAGATTGGTTACCAATCTCGATCACAGTCTCCTCAAAGACATCTTGTCTTTCTTCCACTGCCATCACGCGTCACGGGCACGGTGCTTGATTCAGACTCAACCAACCACCACTACAGCCATGGCTATGACCCGCTCGAAGGCTGCAGCTGCAGCGGCCGCTCAGCCGGACATTGCCACTCCGGATGACCTCGTCACTCTCAACTGGGCCCACTTTGACCGCTCCAACCCCCACAGTACCCCCCTCCCAATTCGTGTCTCCCGCACACTGTTCAACCGCCCCGTAATGTATTGCCGGGACATTTTTGCTCTCGCTTTAGAGGAGGATTGTTGTGATTTTAAAGCCAGGAAACTTGGTATTACGTTTTGGAGTGTGAGTGGCCTCGCCTCCTCAGTCGCACGAACTAAGCCCTTGTAGCCAAAAGAGGTGCTTTCGTGTGAGACTGTATTCACCCCGGGATGGACAGAAAGCATCGATGAGCAAAAGTTCAAGGATTCCTTTGAAAAACTTCCCCCCAACTCCTCTCTCGCCAGAGCTCTAGGGGAGCTGGACAACGATGATTTGGTCCACTTGGTCGTCACTGCAGATGGCAATTATCCAGAGACAATAATAGCTAAGGGACATGACGAGAGCCGGGATGTGGTCCCTGAACTTTTCGAGATGCGGCGTGCGCTATTTTTGCTCTACCATTTTACCCTTCTTTGACAGTGAAAACACCGCCACAGACTATCGCAAGACCGTTTCGACCCCCGGAAGACCGCCATCGGAAGCAGCCAAATCCGAGCAATATGCTATTGTCCAAGCCAATCCATTTGAAGCTATCCATGATGGACGATATTCACTCCAGCATCCAATCGCCACAGTCGCTCCACCGATCCAGATATTCCACCCTATTTTCGAAACATTCCCCCGGCTCGTTCACGACCTTCTGTCCAACCAGATGGCGAAGATCTTATCAATGTTCAGGACCTTATGCATGTCCTCTCTGCCATTGATCCGGAGGAGGTTGAGCGCAGCCTCAAGATTCAAGTACGACTGTCGAAGATCCTGCGGGTCAACATCGAGGTGCTGCCGAATGACGACGGAGGCTCTCCCAATGGTTCTTTCATGGTCGCCGTGGGTAACATCCGCATCCCTGTCCTCCTCGCCGAGTTCAAGCGAGATTTCGGGGAGGGTAATTCCGATCCTTCTCACCAAGTTGGGCTTAGCATGAGGCAATCGTGGATCCTGGAGAGCGTTGGTGTCATTTTTTTTGACGGCTTTGGCTATTCCCTCATATTTTTTCCCTAGCGAGAAGAGATTCGCGACAAGTGCTGTTGTCCGACGCTCATGCTTGCCGGGGCTGGTGCGTCGATGTGCGTCCTCGGAGGCGTCTTCACGGAAAAGTTCATTGTGCAAAGGCTGACCGACATGATGTGGGTCGGACATTCTTCTACAGAGGAAGACCGCGGGTATATCGTTTCGCGCGTGTGTTGGTGGCTCTCCGACGATCCCTCAAGGACTTTCCTCCTTTTACGAGAAGCTAGAGGATGATAATAGCTCTTCGCCCACGTCCCGCTCTGCCCATTCCCGCTTCTATCCCTACCCAACTTCATTCACGTCGACAGATGGCAACGTCGTCTCCTTTGCATACGTCAAAATGCTGGAAGAAGATCCAGCCTGCGTCACTTACCAAGCGAAGATCATGGACGAAGCCGATTCTCCGGACATTGTGGTCAAATTTGTGACCAGATACGGCGAAGAAGTGCACGAGTTCCTAGCAGACCACGACCACGCACCAAAACTGTGGTACTGTGGATCCCTCGACATTAACCTCTCGACGGACAACCACGTAGACGCCCCATCTGGGCTGTCGCTCGGCCCTATGCGGATGATCGTCATAGACTACATCCCAACATGTAAAAAACCGCCCTCGGGTGCGCGTGAGCAGCTTCGAGCGATCCTGGACTTGCTTCATTCGAACGGGTATGTCCTCGGCGACTTGCGGCGCCAAAACCTCCTGTTCGATCAGGGGGGAAAGGTCCAGATCATTGATCTGGATTGGGCTGGGAGGTATGATAATACGAATCGCGCAGGAGATGCTCCAGACAAGCACGGGCGCGGGAGTTATGTGTGCTATCCGCTCAACCTTTCAAAGTCGATCAAGTGGGCGAAGGGGGTAAGGGACTTGGCACCAATTCGCCCGGAGCATGACACTTTTATGCTGGACACCATGAACCTGGGTGATGGTCTCGAGGCAACATGTCCAATGGCTACCTACAGGCTTGGAAGTGGAATCTGACGGAATGCGCGTACGTGTGTTCAGGTGACTCGGTTGTCTCTCGCTCCACCGGCGCACGCAGCACGAACCGCCGCCCGGCTACCTATGAGGCTGGCCTATCGTTCGGCGTTCACACGTACCTACCTAGGCTGGGTATACGCTGTTCATTTGTGCGGAAATCACAGTTCAAACAAAACAGGTTTATTAAACGATTTGTATGGATGGATATCGTTGATCATGCGCAGCGGTATACCCGGCGTGGAAAGAGTGTGTAGTGGGTTGTGTCCTGTGTTGAGCCCGCAAGAACGCGGGCAGGCGGGACACGAGCATGATAGAGCCTGGGCGATCCAAAACGTCTCTTTCCCTAAAAGTAGTTCGCACTGCGCTTCGGGGTGACCTGGAAAAGGAGGGGAGAGGCTGGGGTATTGTGCGATGCCTGGATGGGAGGTACAGGAGCTGGCATGATGGAGGTTGGTGGCAGGTCATCGATCATCCACCGTTCGAGTGATAGCACAAACATGCAATATTATATCTTCTAGAGTAATATGATATCCGGTTTTTTATCTATTGATTGTTGTTTCACCTTTTCGCACCGACGGCTGCACCGTGGCTTGCCAAACCCCTACATCACGAGTCCAAGTATTCCACCGCTCTATAATCGATAAGCCGGCTGATATATCGTATGGTGCCCTGGGTACACCCGTTCAAAACGATTCACGGAGAAAATCGGGGTACAATAACCACAGCTACGGTGCTACGGTGCTGTGGTGCTATGTTTTATACTGGATAAGTGGTTCAGAACTGTAGTACTTGAAGTTAGTGAGAGGTGCTTGTTTGGTTCAGTCGGCCGCCGGCCCGTCGTCTCCAGCAATCGATAACCATTTTTTTCATTCCCCGCCAAACTGATGTCCATCGATGTTGCTCTTGATTTCGACCGTCCCACCCACCACTAATGACACTGGCAGGATTGGACTCGAGCGGAGATGGCTAATCTACCTACGGTATCGCATCTCGTGATCAGAGCATATTGAGCCGTCTGGTAGTGGTTCAAACAAGTTGTGAAATCTGGGTACAATCCGACTTGTACCAGGCAATGCTGGCATTTATTTGCATAATTTTACTCTAACTAGAGCCCCAACCTTTATGCATATTTCCTTCTAATGAGAATAGACCCTAACATACAAACATTACATACGTATGTTTGCAAGGGTGCCTAGGTGCCTAATTACCAGAAACAGCTTAGTTTAGGCGGATGCCTAAATGGGCAAATAAGCGTCCAAAATGGGAAATTGGCCGGGGGGTGGGGGAGAATGGTATCCTGCATTGGAACCGTGGAACGTAATGCTATCACGTTTGCTCTAGCATACTTATAATATATGTGAGAGTGTGGGGTCCAATTTTTGGAGGTATTGGTCGATGGGATCTAGTACAGTAGGCAGATCAGTGGGTGGAGGAGGGGGGAATCCAGGTATTGCTACAGCAGTTTCCATGCGCATTGGACAGCCTGGGCATATTCTAATATATGTACATAAGTGATTATATACACATGTTCGCCTTGCTATGTCTTAGGGGGATAGCAACAAGGCTGGAGAATAGGGGATGCTATAATCAGAGATTATTGTGTAGAATTAGCCACAGCGATCAGAATAATATCGGAGGACCCGGAAATAAGAGCTTTATATACTAGTATGAGGGCTCAAAAGAGATGAGGAAGATCTACCAGGAGGTGGAAAAGATATGCTGGAAAATGTGTCCAAGACAAGTCTAGTTTTGGATCTGTTGTGCATGTCGCACTCAGCTCAGCCAAATACCACGTTTTACAGTATAACTCCACCATCTCTTGATAGATTTCTTTCATTCCTTTTGAGACCTCATACTAGTATGTGGAACTCTCGTTTCTGCATCAGGAAAATTACATCTGTCTTATATGTCTTAAGTTGTCTTATTTTACTTATTTTCGTCTTAGGTCTTAATCTGTCTTAGCCAAGATGAAAATATCTTAGGCTTAAGACCAAATAAGTTTCAAAGTATCTAAGTTTCAATTAAGTCTGGGCCTAAGTTCTAAGACCAAATTCTAAGGCAGAAGCTATGTACCTTTTTATAAGTTATTCAGGACTTATATAAGACGACTTAAACTTATGAGCAGTCTTAAACACTCTTATTCGAGGCCAATCATTACTACTTGATACTACTGAAATAAATACATGATGAATAGTATAAAGCGCTGACCTGAAAGCCGCGGCGACGGTTTCAGGCTTGGGCCGCGACTCGCCATTAGATTGGGTCGGCGACAACCACCTGTCCCCCTCTTGTCATGCAAGTACCTCGCAAACGTGCCACACACACCAATTGGTGTGGTAGCTACGTGTTGCGAGGTGCGAGGTGGCGTGAGGGTGGGCGGAAATGGTTATTAGGGTGGACGAATGGCTTACTAGCAAACGGGGGCACAGGTGAGGGCGGACATGCAAACACGCATATGGGCGAGAGCAGGTACGCGAGCAGGGGTAAGAATGCAAGAGCGGGGACACGAGTGAAGGTCGGGATGACGCGGGTGGGAGCATGTGTACGAATAGACAAGGGCGGGTGAGGGATGGTGGGCAGGTGCTGAATCGGGCCTTATGGACACGCGGAGGTGGGGCAGGATGTCATTTGTGTGAGAGGTGGCTGGCTGTTCAGACAACTGGTTTATTTACTGACTCGAATATGATTTTGTCAGCACTCACCGTTGGCCGTTATCCATATGTTCACCGTTCGCCGGCATGACATCTGTCCGTGTGTCCGCCGTCTAAAGGGCAGGTCTATCCCATCTCCGTGAACCATCTCAGGCAGGATCGGGGTGTCGGGGCGGAGGACGTATTCGTTGATTTCCCCGAATTCGAGAGCAAGTCCGTGCATGAATAATGGCGGCCGATGGTCGAATTCCTTCAAGGGCGGGTACTGATACGGCAGGCGCTTGTACGGCTCGTGCTTTCGGGTAACGTGAGCATCTGAGACACAGTGAGGTTAAGAAACAGTGTAGGTATGGCATACTCACCTTGTTGATTCTCTCCAGTTCTGTTCTGATTGCTATTTCTTCGTCATCCAGATCCAAGTTCTCCATATCGGATGAGAGTTCCACTGCGGTTCGTCGTTCGTTGTTTCGAGGGCCTTGAGAGTTCAAGAGATGAAATCGATGCATCGCGAATGTGACGTGGGGCTCGGGTTGATGAGCTGGAGTGATAACTTGAGTACCAGATGTCGGAAGAAAAAACACATACTTACCTTGGACTAGGGGGGTTGGGGGAAGCTGCGGCCGAGGTTGCGGCCTCAGGCTTTCCGAAACTCAAGCTTGAGCCACAAGCTGTTGGAGGCCTGGGACGGCCCGCGATGGCTCGGCTTGCCACGGCTGAGTTTTGAGGTGAGTTGGCGGAGGAAAGGCTGACGGGGGTTGCGCATGGTGAGGTCGGAGCAAGTGTGGGCGGCGGATCTGTGGGACGCGTTGTGCATAGTGAGCAAAATGTTTCTAAGTCAATTCGAACTCCGAGTGAAATCCTGACATCGTGTGCACTGTTTGTACACGTCACCTCAACCATCACCACCATGCCAGCGATGGCGCATTGCCGTCGACGCCCCACTCAATAGACACTCAAATTCATCTTCATTTGAAACCTTGTACGGCCTCCTGTCGAATCCCGTCCCATGTGAGTAATAGTTAGGAATTAAACGTGTCTGCTAACAAACTTGCGTAGTTTTTTTCAAGATGTCCTGTGCGACTAGGTGAGGGGTTCCCATGTGGACCCTCGCCTGCTTTGCTAACCCATCCAACACAGGAGAGCCGCACGTTCGGCGCATCTGACACACTCTACACCCCCGCTCACCGCGGCGCTTCATGCCCTCCCTCGCGCAGAACTCACGCACCTGAGCCGACCAGTGGCAGCATACTCTGGATACCCCACACACAATCGTGCCCGGGATGCAGTCGGCAGATGTGCTAGGTCAAACAACAGATAAGTATTTTCCACCCCCACTCACCGCAGCGCTCCCTCGCACGGAGCTCGCACACCAGGACTAGGTGAGGGGTTCCTATGTGTGCCCTTGCCTGCTTGCTAACCTAACCGACGCAGGAGAGCTTCGTATTCAGCATGTCCGACACATTTTCCACCCCCACTCACCGCAGTGCTTCACGCGCACCCGAACCGACTGGTGGCGGCGTTCCCTACATATCCCGCACACAATTGCACCCGGGATGCAGCCAGCGGATGTTAGATTGAATGACAGACAAGTATTTGTAGTAATAAAGTACCATAGCTATTTGTAACTACCCGTGAATTCATTGATTTCGCCCACCTATTTCCATTCTGGATGCTCTTAAGACATCTTAGGTGGTCTGTTGTAAGGCAACCAAAACTTGAGTAAGACAAGTAAGTCAACTAGAACTTATATAAGGACAAATGAACCTTGGTAAGGTGTAATTGACTTATATAAGACCAGTTGGTCTTAGTGCCCTTATTGATCTTATGCACTTGAATAAGACGAAATGATCTTACTAAGAAAGGTACATGGCTTTCACAAGTTGAGAAACTTGGAACTTATTCAGTCTTATGGCCTTATATAAGACCATAAGGAAATATGTAATTTTCCTGATGTGGGCCCTCTGATATTATTTTAACCCCTGTAGTCAATTCCACATAGTAATATCTAATTGTAGAATCATTGATCCACCCACTGTACTGTACCCTATCATTTAATACCTATAAAATTTGGACCCCATGCTCCCATATATGCTGTAAACACGCTAGAACAAACACGATAGCATTCTGTTCCACGGTTCCCATATGGGATACCATCCTCTTCCACCTCCAGGCCAATTTCCTGTTTTGGACGCTTATTTGGACCCCAAAATGCAGGGATATATATATATTGATAATACAAATTCTATCTACAAAGAAAAA
>JADNYI010000444.1:0-26526 GCA_015501065.1 Infundibulicybe gibba | reverse complement strand
AACTATAATATTACTAGATCTTTACCTTATCAGACCTCCTGCTGGTGCTCTACATCAACCAATCTTCCTTCTAAAATTGTTTTTGCCGGCGATTCCGCTGGTGGCGGGATTGCTTAAGTGTGCTTACCACCCAGGGATATGGGATTGCCTATGCCTGCTGGCGCAGTTTTAATTAGCCCTTGGGTTGACCTCACGCATAGCTTCCCAAGCATTATGGAAAATACCCGGAGTGTAGGTTCCGATCTTTTCTGTTCAATGCAACTTGCAGCTCATTTTTGCTAGGACATCATCCTGAATATGGATTTCTCGCAAAACCTTCAACACTTTGGCCGGTAGACCCTTTGCCCAAGGAAGGCGGTCGCGTTATACCCATCCCAGTCCTATCCTGAAATAATACAATCCGGGAAAGATGTGGAAAGATGTGGCCAGTCCCGAGCAAGTTCATAGTCATGATATATAACAAAGGCTGAAATTAGTTGATCATTTGTTTATTTAGCAGGGGATGGGGTAAATCACAGGAGCCCAACCCTCCAAGGATTCTAATGGAGGACCCAAACAAACAACCTATGGAGCTCCAAGCTCAGCTGCAAGTGTATGCGCAGAACGAGTGCGTTAATTGGCCAGACCCACTACCCCTGCTGACAACATATTCAGGCAATTGGTACACCCTCTCGTTTCACCAGTTCTACAAGGGTCCCTTGGTAACCTGCCCCCGCTATATATTATCGCCGGCAATTCGGAAGTCCTCCGTGATGAGATTGTGTACACCGCTCACCGCGCCGCGTTTCCGCATAAATTCCCTACCAGGCAGGGAATTCTGCGTGAAGGAAGCCGCCAGAAATTAAACGCGGAAACATACACGACGCCCACCCAAGTAAATCTCCCCTGCTAGACTTGTTTTGATGTATTTATTCATCAATCCCACAGGTGCACCTTCAAGTATTTGATGGTATGCCCATTGAATATCTCATAGGCCAGCCCTGATTTCGAGCATACAGGGATGTGTCATGTCTTGACGGTTTTTACCTTCACGGATAGCGTACGCCCTCCATTTATTGCTCAATGCTCGTATACTTATTGTCCTCATCAGGCCAAATACGCCTACGATTCTATTGCCAGATTTACAACCCATGTTACATCTTGTAGCAGCAAGGGACTCGAGCGCAACCCATTTCCGGAACAAGAGCCTCCCTCAGACTCTACTTCGAACAACCAACAAACTGGCTGGAGAAATCTTGCATGCTTAAGGCTCAAAAAATACAACCGGGAATCTCCCATCGTGACGACGGTGGGGGATCGAGAGAATGCCCCCTACCCCCATCATCCCACTCCTATTGTTGATAATGGTGATAATAATACTGTAAGCCTTGTTAACTACGCCCTGCTTCGGACCATGACTAAACTATCATTAAAGCCGGCATTCTTGATGATTCGCCAGCGCGTGGACATTCATGGGCGAATTAGGGCTATGGAATCCATGGAGGATTTACCTGTGTTAAAACTCAGGCCCGCGCAAATTGGACTCATGAAAGAGGCTCCAACAATGCGATGGTTGAAAGGGCAAGGGAAATGGGATGCCAGATTTAAACACGAGGCTGCAAAGGCACTCGCTCAGCGTCGCCATTTTGAAACCGTTGCGGAGCAGCTACTTGATAATGCGAGTAAAGACGGGCTCGTGCTCACAGCTCAAATTCAGGGACCCACCCACGGATATGGCAACACCATGACGAGATCTCTCAATCCACCAGGCGGCCAACGTTGGGGACCGCTAGACTTATCTGGGGAAAGGCCACCACCCAGCGCCATCGCAGGCCGGCGAGACACAGTCAGTTTTTAAACAATGCTATTAATTTTACCATGATTGTTCAATCGGTTAATAGCCAGATGCTTTGGAGTTATTGAAGACAATAATTCATAGCGCCACCCCGCGCCAAACTGCGCACAACATCGTATTTAGTAACGAAAGTTCAAATATGCTTCCGAGCTCCCGCCACATTTCGGAACGGCTGCACACTTGCCTCCCTCTTCATGGGCTGCGCATGTGGGACATCAGGTGCGCAATGTCATGATTTCAGAGAAAGGTCATAACTTAGGTACTTCTAGTCACCACTACTTTCGCCCACCCCAAGCTCCCCGTATGGATCTCGCCTAGTAACATTCTTTAGAATAGTATAGAACTACATGACACCAGCATATTTCAGAGGCAATTTATTTATTTACCATAAGAATAATCCCAGGGAGAGAAAAATGCACCCAAGAGTCCCTGTTCATTTCGCTAATGTGTGGACGCCCTATGCACGATGGTGTTGCTGTGTACATACCCACGTAATATTGGTGGCGCCGAGGAGTATGGTAACGCACGGGCCATGTGACAGGGGTGATCCGTGGGAAAGTTCTATCACTTTAATTTGTCCTGCAAGCAGGCGCACCTTGTCTTTCTTCTGCCATCGTGGTGCCTGTTCTTTTCTCGAATTTCCTGTGAGTCGACTTCTCAAGCCTGTTGCGTTCGTCTCCAAACGATCTACTCACCCCCAGCGCTCAGATCTCCTACTTTTCAAAATGCGTGAAGTCATCTCTGTGCATGTTGGTCAGGCTGGTGTCCAGATCGGCAATGCTTGCTGTAAGTTCTTCATAATGAATGCATTAGCTTATGTGCATGATATGTCGCGAGGGAAAACCCCAAAGACGCGTCTTTTCTTCTTTTTAACCGCAGTGAAGCTAGCGTGATTGCTAATCGGATTATCATAGGGGAGTTATACACTGTCGAACATGGCCTGAGTGTAAGCTCCAGTTGTTGCAACCTGTTCTCGTGTAGTGTTGAGCTCTTTTTCATAGCCTGATGGTCGTCTCATGGAAGGCTCCCCATCCGCCAATGATGATGGCTTCAGCACGTTCTTTTCTGAGACGTCATCCGGAAAACACGTGCCACGTTCTCTGTATATTGATCTCGAACCGAACGTCATCGACGAAGTCAGGAATGGTCCCTATCGGAGTCTCTTTCACCCAGAAACTCTGGTTACCGGGAAAGAAGATGCTGCCAGCAATTGTAAGACGCCAGCTTCCTGCTTTTTGTGTCGGGAGAATAATCCATTTCCTAGATGCCCGTGGCCACTACACAATCGGGAAAGAAAAGATTGATCTTGTAATGGACAAAGTTCGCCGTTTGGCTGACAACTGTTCTGGTCTTCAGGGCTTCTTTGTCTTCCACTCCTTCGGTGGTGGCACAGGCTCTGGGTTTGGTGCCCTTATCCTTGAGCGTCTCTCCACCGATTATGGGAAAAAGTCGAAATTGGAGTTCAGCGTCTACCCTGCACCTACACTAGCTAATTCCGTGGTCGAGCCATACAATTCGGTCCTTACGACTCATACAACCCTTGAGCACTCCGATTGCTCCTTCATGGTACAACATTTATTTGTCATATTATATCTTTCATTGACCCTATCATACATTAGGTTGACAACGAAGCAATTTATGATATTTGCAAGAAAAATTTAAACATTACTTCGCCCAGCCTCACAAATCTCAACCGATTGATCGCTCAGGTCGTTTCGTCCATCACTGCTTCTCTACGATTTGACGGTTCCCTCAACGTTGATTTGAACGAGTTCCAAACCAACCTGGTCCCGTAGGTTCTTTTTCCTGAAATCATTAGATGTTTAATAACATTTTCAAAGTTTCCCACGTATTCACTTCCCCCTTGCTACATTCGCACCCATCATCTCCGCGGAAAAGGCTCACCACGAGCAGAATTCTGTTGCAGACATGACGTTCTCTTGTTTCGAAACCGGTAATCAAATGGTCAAATGTGATCCCAGGGAGGGCAAATATAGTAAGATTTTTGTGTTCTTTTATAGGCCGTTGCTTCATTTTTTCCTCCCAGTGGCCTGTGCTTTGCTGTATCGCGGAGACGTCGTTCCCAAAGACGTCAATGCTGCGGTTGCCATTATCAAAACCAAACGCACCATCCAATTCGTCGATTGGTGTCCCACTGGATTCAAATTGGGAATATGTAATGAGCCCCCTGCCCACGTACCCGGCGGTGATCTCGCCAAGGTCTCTCGCAGCATGTGCATGTTGTCCAACACCACCGCAATTTCAACCGCATGGAGTCGTCTGGACCATAAATTTGACCTGCTGTACTCGAAGCGCGCATTTGTCCACTGGTACGTTGGTGAAGGTATGGAGGAGGGTGAATTTTCCGAAGCACGCGAAGATCTCGCCGCTTTGGAGAAGGACTATGAAGAAGTTGGCATCGATTCAGCGGATGTTGAGGAAACTGGTGAATACTAGGCGTGCCTCTCGATCCTGATGAATTTCCCTTGGAACTATTAGCTCATGTGTAATGTCCCGTCTATTTTTTTTTACGATTCCACGACGTACGCATCCACTTTCTCATTATCATCATTACATTGGAATTGCAACGGAACATCCTAATAAGAGCAAAGAGTGTATAACATTCAAGTCGTTTTGCCCGAGTCTTCCTTCAAGCTGACGATACGATTCAATATAAGATAATCGCCCTGCCTCCGCCCTGCGTCTATTTCATCAGCCTCGTCCAAACAAGCAACTCGAGCGTCCTTGTCCAAAGTAAAAAAGGCGACGCGAACCCCTTGGAATCTGAGACATTCGTTCCCGGCGAGTTGCCCACTTGTTGCCTGGGGAGTATCCCCCGCTATGGCTTCCGATTGACCCGCGGTCGCTTTCGCTGTTCTCGACACGGCTTCTTGACGGGCATCAATAATGGAACGCTTAGCCAGCGGCCAAAACCCGATTTCCGCCAGTGCCCCCTTGATGATTTCTAAACTACCTGGCTCGATGTCAGCTTTGAAATCTCCCGAGGGGCGATCACTCTTGAAAAGGCGGTGGAAAATGCGGGTTTCATCGATAATAAGGGGACTCCCAGATGGTTTGTGCTCTGCCACCCATTGGATGAATGCTTTGGGTTTCTTCATCGGGCCTTCATTCTCCAACCTGCATATCAATTCAACCACTGCCCCAGTGACGGGATCAGTTTTATGCGATGTGCAAGTGATGGGATATGGGGCCTGGAACAAGCCAACAGTTTTTTCCAGGCGCGAGGCGGAAGTAATCTTTGGAGTCTTCCAGTCTGAAGTCGTCGGCCTCAATATATATTGTACGGGTAAAGGGGATGGTGGTAGTTCCCAAAGCCGGAACTTTGGGATGGAGCGGCTTCTCAACCATTAACACATAATCCTCTGCGAGGTTTTCAATCGTCACTTTCAACGGTCGTAGCACCATGAGCAATCGTGGGGCCGTCCCCTCCAAATACTGGCGGACCGTCTGTTCAAAGCGGGATATTTCTATGTTTGACGCAGCCGTCGAGACTCCAAGCGTGCTGACGAAGGAAATAATAGCCCCAGGAGGGACTCCCCTCCGCCTGAGAGCGATTAAAGTGTAAAGCCGAGGGTCATCCCAACCATTAACATAGCCCTCCTCAACGAGGGCGAGAATCTTTCGCTTGGACATAATCGTTCCCTCCAGATTCAATCGTCCATATTCTGACTGCCGCGGTTTATACACCTCCAGAGCGTCGCAGAGCCAATCGTAGGATTGCCGAGATGCAATAAACTCCGTGGTGCATAATGAGTGTCTGTATAGAATGAGACCTTCTGAATAAATACGGGAGGTGAGGTAATCGACTCACGAAATGTTCTCAAAGCTATCAACCAAGCAGTGGGTAAAATCGTAAGTTGGATAGATCTTCCATTTGTCATGGGTTCGGTGGTGCGGAGTCTCGAGCACACGGTACGCGGTGAGGTCCCACATTTGGGGATTTCCGTCTTCCAGGTCCTGTTTCATTCTTAAATTCGCTTCCTTGGGGCGGTATTTACCGTTCTTCATATTTTCGAACTCGGCAAGAGACTCGGACACAGGTCGTGATCGATGGACGCACGGTCGCGGTTGCCCTCGCTTCTCACCCCGATCGGTTTTAATTTCCTCCTCTATTCGAAAGGTTCCATAGCTGGATCATACGACGGAGTCAAGTAATGACTCACGAGAACAGTGACAAACATAGGCCTTGTCGCGTTTGATCAACTCAACTGCGAGATTGTGCAATTCCATGAAGTAGTCGCTCGAGTATGTAATTTTCCACGGTTCGAAGCCTAGCCATCTTACCATCTCCAAGATACTTTCAAAGTATCGTGCCTCTTCCTTTTCTGGATTGGTATCGTCGTATCGCAGGTAACATTTGCCACCATGATGCGCAGCGTAACCAAAATTGACAAAGATCGCCTTGGAATGGCCAATGTGGAGAAAACCATTGGGTTCGGGGGGAAACCGAGTCCAGACATTTCCCCCCGTTGCTGAAAGATGGGCCTCGCGAAGGTGCTCATGCAACTGTGGATTCTCGCCAGGTTTGTGGAGTTGTCCTAGGAACCCCTCCTCAAACACGGTCTTCCGATTGGCCTGAGGATCATCGACCGCGGTAGTAGGCTTGGCTTTTGCAGATGTGGACCTTTCGAGTCTTTAATGTCCTGGAGCCATCGTCAGGTAATTCTAGATATTATCGGCTGGTCAGTACCTTCGCCTTTGGTTTCGCAGTTTCTTTGGGACCGAATTTGTCAAGGAATATTTTATCTACCGCATTTTTCACCTCTAAGGGATTTACCCAGCGAAGTTCGGCTGTGCCTTTTACAGCACTGATGACGGGCCCTAGGTTAGCCCACCCAGTGATGGCGTTTGTAGTGATGTATGATGTTATGTGTTGGTACACTTCTTCAGGGGTGATACTAAATCCTATGAGAGGGTTAGTGCGTTGAGTGGAAATCTAATTCACTTACCAATCCCGCAAGCCTTCTCGAAATCCTTGTCGTCGATGGGTGTTTGGTGGACGCTAACATATTTCACCGCTTCTAAGCAAGGGAACCTGGAGTTTACAACTGACTGACACAGGTACGGCAACTTACCTGCTACTTGGTCAACGCTTTTGAGGCCTCCATCGAGAATCTTCTTGATCACGTACTCCCGCTTGGTTTGCTCAACTACGTTGGACTTGACCAGTGCACCAGCTAATGAGACGATTAAGCTGGCCTGTTTCTCATCGGATTGGACACGCGACACCAAATCGTGTGTTTCAATGAGATCTTTTAACACTGCTGCATTCTTAGGTGATTTGGCTGCCTCGGCGGCCTTGGGTTCGGTTAGCCCTATGGATTTGAAAAGGGAAATGGAGGGGTCCGCCATGGGAGTAGCTTTACTTGGTTTCGACATCAAGGCTCGTTCACTGGATATCAGAGAAATGGATGAGAGCCGAGTCAAATTTTGGGTCTTGACTCATGATCAGAGTGATCGGTGGATAGATTATCCATTTATGGACATGGTGGTACAATCACATGGGCAGACCTACACTAAATTATGGTAGCTGAGGGCTCCCTTGTAATCAAGCCAAATCATCGCGTTCCTGCCCTGGTACATGGTGGGGAAAGCCCTCTTTTTGGGAGGCCGGATGTTTGTGTGCCGCAAACCTAGCGGCAGTGGAGACTGCTGGGTTCATCGACCCGGTGTATATTCGGTGGTTGGGCGTGTTTAAATTATCCGTATAGGATAACAATCGACCTAGTGTGTCATCGGGAGAACTGGGCCCCCCGCCGTTCGAAGCGTGATTGTCTGGGTAAACTGTTGGGTTAATTGCTGATGAAGCACGAGACTCGTCCGCTCCCATGAACTTCCGGGTGTTCCAAGGGGGTGAGTTCCATCCCGCAATGGACTCTTGCATGTTGCCCGCAAAGGGCATAAAGTTGAGTTTTGTTGGAACATTTGATTTATCGAGTTGATTGCGGAGGATTTTGATTTGGGCTTTCAGTACGCTTTCAAATGTGGGCTTGTGGTTGCCCACGTATCCCACCAGTATAACCAGGGAAGAAACGCTAGGAGAATTATTAGTTTACGCCATTTCCTGGAGGGCTGAAATCATACAATGCTTCTTTCAAATATGCAAAGCTGAAATGGTCGGTTATTTCTGCGACTGTATTAACCAACGAGTCCGGGAAATCGATGTCCTTGTTATTTTCAAGCTTTCGCTGCCAATATTTCGCGTACAGAGCACGCTCTTCCCGATCCGGGTCATCGAATTTACTATCAGACAACGTTAACCGCCAATCTGAGTGCCGGAATAAAACGTACAATTTCCTGTCAAAACGACTGGGCCGGGTGCTCATACCGGGGTCAAGCCGGTCGAAATGGTTTGTTGTGCCAATGATCAAGAGACCATTGTTTCCTTCCAGGCCATCAAGTTGATTGAGGAAAAATGAGCGATTTTCGTCATTGATGAGGCTGTCAAGATCTTCCAATACAACTACACACGGTGATAACTGGCGGGCTTTATCAAACACATCAGCCATAGCGCCTTCTTCGCCTTTATAGCCTATAAGGGTTATTTCAATTATCACATTGAGGGATTAGATCTGGAGGGCGTACTTTTGAATGACTTGACATAAAGAGGGGCAAAGCCATCAGCACCGCACGTTTTCATGATGGCTTTGAGGCTAATTGTTTTTCCGTTGCCTGAGCGTTCTTAGGAAAATTCCAGTTTGTATCAGGACTGTGGACTAACCTGGGGGCCCATATAAAATCAAGCCACGCTAAGTATTGGCAGTCAAGGTTGGGCAGATAAAAGCAGGTACTAGGGACGAACCTTCCAGGGGATCGCAAGCTCCTTGTAAATTTCTTCAGAGGTGAAGAACCCATAAACATCTTTCTGAAGGGCTTTTTTAAAGTCGTCCTTGAGGATAACATCTTTCCAGTCTGCTTTTTGGACCTCGGCCCAAAGACCATGATCCTTCCTCCAAAACCCCTGGTCGAATACCCATATCTCGTCATGTAGTCGCTCAGACCAAACACCTGCGCTAAGCAAGAGCGCGCGGGCTGGATCCTCTGGACCTAGGAAGCGACCCGATAAATTTCAAATGCTCCGGAATGCTGGACGGTATTATCCACCTTCATGAAGAATAAAAAATGCCGATAGTTTAAACGTCCCCACAGGCCACTAGAGTATTATTAAACCTGGTGAAAATAAACGAAGTAGGGGTATGACAACCTGTGCAGTGTAAAAAATAAAACTATAGGTCTACATCAGCAAAACACAACAACGCTATGGACTACTCTATAGTAGTCCATAGTATATGTCTATTTGTTTATAGTGTACCATAGTGGCCATAGTGGCTGTAGTGATGTTTTGTTTTGCTGATGTACGCTGGGTAATTAGTAATTGATAGCATTAAAACAAGAACGCTTGCCTTCCAATCCAATCTAAACCCACCAAGTTGGACCTGGTCAACCAGGACTCCGGGCAAGGATCCAATGCTTCGAACTAACGGAATAAATACCACGTCTGTGATGAGAGGGACATTGGGCAAGGGTGTTGCTGAGACGTCAGGAAAGCTCAGAATATCAACACCACGAGCCGTGGTTACAACCAAGGAGTGTTTGGGATAGAGGCGGCGAAGGATGTCGGCACTTCGCAGAAGGTTGAATTAAGAACTGTTGATTCTATAGATGTATGATGGACCCACCCGGAAAGCAATGGGTTACTGTGCTTGGCAGATGCTATGCCAGATTCCTCAATGAATCGCTACCAAAATGCGCGATCGTTGGACGCACCACTATCAAGCCATTGGCCATAAAATTTCGTAGTGTCGGGTTTTTCCCCCTTTCCACTACTATGGTCCAATGTATCTTGTTCAGGCCATTTAATGTCGACGAAGGCTTCCTCAAATCCACCCTTCAAGTTGGTATGCGAACCCATGTGCAAATTTCAAGTTGAACACGAGGTCTTTGCGGGGGCGTAAATCTTGCTTTCAGTATCTACAAATTTTGGAGCAAGCGGTCACTGGTTGTATTTGATCGCGCAGTTGGCCGTGGTGTAGTGTGGCTATTTTATTTTATTTTTTTTTTTTTGTTCCACGTTTGGCTGCGTTTTGCATACGTATAACTACACAGAGACTAGACTACTTTGGAATAAAATCATAGGGGCTGGGGTGTTGGTAATTTAAGGCCTCTAAAGCCGCCCCCCAGAATATGCACGTGCTCCTGATCGCTTGCCACCCAAGCTTCCAACAAAGGTGTGTAATGAAATAGCTTTCGCCCAGCCTCAAAATCGCTGCGACCCATTCCCCTGGTGGAAAGGGAGGAGGGTCTCCCTTAGTATTGTGTTGGTGGAGAACGCACATCAAATGACCCTTCTTTTCTACCACGCAGGGGTGAACCCCTGTGCAGCCTCCCTATTCAAAACCTTTCGTCCCATTGGTGTGGACCGAGCCCCAAGGGGCCCTACACGTCAGCTGCCGCCGAGGATGCACTGCGATGGCAGGTTGTAGTGTTGGTCCAGTCGATTTTCGGAGTGCCGTCATCCGTTGATCTTCCTCAGGCGTCCCAAAGTAGGCCCCAAATGGGGCTTAATAAAGAAGGCCTCCGCAAACTGTTTCCTCCATACCTCTCCTACCATGGCCCTGGTTCTAACTGCCCACAATCGTTATCCCAAATACTACCCTCTCTTCTCCTACCAGTTTACGCCCACGAATTTAAGGCATAACGGACACGCGCATACCAATCCGGCCAAGACTCTTTTCAGAGCTACCGGTGACTTCTGACTGACAACCAATTAAGGTCAGGGAAGGTGGTGTTTTGCGTTCATTCTGCCAGCCTGTGTATTGGTGTTTAGTTTGGGCGGCCTAAGCCTTCCAATATGGCAGGCACGGAAGGTGGTGGTCTTGCATGCTTAGCAGGTCCGCACCAGCCTAAGCTGGCTCTGCGCAAAGCAGAGGCTGCCAGAGGCCTTAGAAGAGTGTAGGTGCATGAGGTGGTGGTTATCTCAGTAATGGTTAGGCGGGAAAGTGAGAGTAGTCGTGAATGAAGAGTGATCGTGAGCGATCAAGCTCACTGATGAAGCCGATCTTGATGATCAACAAACAAGATGGACCTAAAAAGAGTGTTGGTATCCCTAACTTGCACTTGGAGTGGACGGATGTGATGGATGGAGCGATAGGAAGGGACGACCACCATGAGAAAAAATTCCCACGGTGGCGATGGTGGTGGTTAAAGACCAAGAAGGGATGTGTGTGGCTATTTTAAGGTATGATAATAGCTCCCGTTCGCACGTGACTCTCCATCTCCCTAGACCACCATGGCCTCTGCTGCAGATGTTCGCAGTATACTTTCAATCCCCGAGCATAATTCAACGCCAGGAGCGCCACGAACCGCCGGGAAACCCACCGTACAATCAACCAGAAAACCGGAGGGAATTTCGAGAGAGCTGTACTCACTCATTGGACCTTCTGCACCCTCCTTGGCCGCCCAGTTAGCCAAGCCGCGTTTAAAGCAAAAGCCCAATCTTAGTGGCGGTGGGAAGGTGAAATGGTATGTTATCTGTTCGTGATCTTTTATATAATATGAATTCCACTGGACCTCCAGGGAGTGGCGTTCATTCAAGAACGAGGCCCGGAGCGATTCGTTAGAATTGGGTCACTGGGTCAAAGCCTCGACTGATCCCTCTGCTGGTTGGTAGTATTAGAGACTCCCCATTGTTAGCTAATTGTATACATGTCTAGAATACCCCTTCGCAAAGTACAATGTAACTGGAAATGTTTATACATACTCCCAGGACGAATACACTCAATTTTTGGAAGGTAAGGCTTTCACACATAAGCCAAATAACTATATTAGAAAGCGTGTTTTTAAGACAATGAGTGGTCCAAAGAAGAAACCGATTACTTGTTTGCTCTGGTTCAAGAGTACGACGCGCGGTGGTACATCATCCATGACCGTTACGATTATCCGAGCACCACTGCTAGAATGTTGGAGGTGGTTATATATCAATCATCTTTGACACACATCTGATTTGGGGTGCAGGACCTCAAAGATCGATATTACAGTATATGCAGGAAGCTAGTACGAAACCGGCCATGGGCTGGCGACGAAGCTAGTAAAATCCAACTCATCTCAAGCTTCCAATTTGATAAAGGTCGGACATGTGAGACTGCTGGTATACTCACCTCACCCAATTTCACAGAGCGGGAACTAACGCGCAAGAAATATATCATGAGCCTGGAGAACCGGACCCCTGAGCAGCTAGCGGAAGAAGAAGCGTTGTATATTGAAATCAAGCGGCTTGAACAAAACGAGCGTCGTTTCAAGAAGGAGCGCGATGAGCTATTGAGAACACTTGCTGGGATCGACTCCGGTCTGCCTGATGTCGTTGAGGACGAAAGTCCGCTCAATCTCACTATCGATGTGAAGAAGAAAAGGAAAGCCGGAATCGAGCTGGAGAGCCCATCCACACCTTCTATCGTGTCACTTGGCTCCCCGATCGTCAAGCGGCAACCAAGCATCAAGAACGTACACTATGGTAATGATGCTTGTTTTCGCCACTGTTTGAATTTGTTCACGACAAGAGCTCGCAGACACAGTCAACTGTATCATTCGCACAGACCTTCCAACAACAACAATTGCAACAAAAGCTGCCCATCAACCCGCCTATCTGCGCTCCTTCAAACTTCCTGTACCAAAAGCCGCAATAGCACCTAAAATAACTCAAGCGTTGGCAGAACTTGGAATATCACACAGTCGGCTGGTCATGCCAACTCGCGAGAATTGTGCACAATTGGAATCATTGTTAGAGGCTACCACAGCACTTGTCGAGACCAAACGAGTGGTGGATAAAGTCGAATATGATATCCGAATGTTAAAACAACGATTAGGGATGAGGGAAAGTCAAGAGGCGGAAGCTGATGGCGAAGCCGCAAATGGTGATGCGATGGACGTTGATGAAGGAGCTATTGGTGAGGATGGAAGAGCGCAAAGCGTGGCGAGCACGAGGAGCGCAAGAAGCAGGAGACAGGTAGGATTCCCCCACCCAGCGTTGGTAGAATATCACTCAGCTCGTTTGACAGTCCCGGAGGTCCATGTCAATCTCTTCGGTCGATACTACCGGGACACTTTCTACAAGAGCTATTACCAAACGGCAAAAACGGCTCTGAGCTCATGAGTTGGCAGGAGTAATTGTATTTTTGCATAGACGGTTGGGCTGGCTAGATTGACATACGTAAAAGATTAAATCGAGTTGGTCAACGTCAACGACATATGTGATGTCATTTTCATCCGATTGATGATACCCCAGGCTCATGATTCGGTGAACCGTAAGATGAAATTCACGACAATAGCCACTGTGTTCCGTTAGGGATGCTCTTGCCTCCAAAATATAGAAATTTACCAAGCAGTGCAATGCATAAAACCGTCTACCGATGGAATGGTGTCAATGTGGGAACTAATAGATGGGAGTAGATGTTACTTACGGGACCTAGTCTGTCGTCATATGGACCGCGCCCGCCACGACGGATGGACGCCGCTCGCCAGTGATAGGTATAGAGGGCATAAATCATGATAGCCATAGCTGATCATCGAGACATTCAAAATTCGGCCGGGGTGATCCGATAACAGTCGATACATACCAACAGCGGAGAAAAGGGCTGCACTAATTTTCCCGACCTGCGATAGATGCATTCAGCCCCACCAGTTTACGATACTGTTCCCAATTTCAAAGAGAGAAGAATTTGCATGCACCTTGTCTCCAAAGTTCAACAAGCCGACTGCCAAACCCCCGAGGACGACAGTGAAATGCAACCATGATAAGAACGTGCGCTCGTTGGCAAACGATACTTTCGGCTCCACACGAACGGGCAGCGCAATGCGCTTTGATGCGGTTCGTTGCAGGAGGGGTTGGGTCGACATTTTCAGGTTGGGGAAGGGAGTTACAAGCAAGATCCTTGGACTCCAGAGTTATTAATATATTTTAGGTAATCCAATGTGATCTTGTCTTTTTTCCCGAGCAAATCCCCAAAATGGAAATGAAGTACACACGTTATTGTACACGAGCGAAAAGTCTGATTCCCCAGCTCGCTGACGAGGTCGATAGGTGCCTCAGCATCCCCCGCGCTTAGAGTTTGGGTTTTCTCATACTGGCGGGTTCACCAGAATCAAATTTAACCAGCAAAAAACAACAATGACATTTTAGCGGAAGCGTAGGTTTAGGTCGGGAGAATTTTCAAGGTTCATGAAACTGAATGTATAGAACACAGGGTAGGACATATGAGAAGATTGATCACAAGAATTTGTTATTAGCGTATCGACCAGCTGAGGTCCTGAGGAGAATCCTACCAAAGCGTAAATGTGATTGGATGGATCATTAAACGACAATGCAGACGCAACACACAGGGCATACAATATACAAATCACCTATTACCCATCATTCTCAACCTGTCGGGATGGATGGTGGGTCCGCTTCCTGAGGAAGGACTACCACTGGGGTTCGGTGGGGACGACGATGCGGGTGGGAATCCGTTTGGACCGTTGCCGTTCGGAGGAAAGGGTGGTAAACCCGAGCCAGGAGGGGCAGCATTAGGAGGGAATGGGGGAGGACCTGTATTCAATATTATTCAGGAGCATATTGCACAGGGGGGATACATACCACTTGGGAATCCGCCCGGGGGAGCCATGCCGGGAGGTGGCATCCCGCCATTCGGCGGGAAGGGGGGAGCACCAGGGGGCATCATAGGAGGGAACCCGGGCCCAGGTGGGAAAGGTGGTCGTGCTAGAGATAGGGTTAGATCGTGGTTTTTCACAAGTATCATTGGGAGGCTTACGTCCACCAAATCCAGGTGGGGGCATGGGTGGGCCACCAAATCCCATTGGAGGAGGGGCAAACGGAGGAGGTCCACTGAGGTGTTGTAGGCCGAACCCGAATCCCCCGGCGGGTGGCCCGCCACTGGACTCGTATGCGGATGTAATTTGATCAATAATACTCTGTGCTTTGTCGTGTCCCAACGCTAAGATGGTGGTCAACATTCCTGTAAAATTCACCCGGAGGGATGATACTCACATGCATAATAGTCCCGGACATTTGACAGATGATTTCTCCCACTATTATGGGCTTTTCGCACTAAGAGAACCAGTTCAGTTAGATTGGCACAACTGAAACTGAATGCACTAGCAGACCTGATGCTGAGTCGTGAGTCAGGAATACATCGCAATAGTCACAATAGTGTTTCTGTTAGAAACCCGGTCAAAATTGGCATGGCTCTAGAGGCGAATAAACCTACGGGCATGATGGCTCAACGAAATTTTGCGGTGGATGTCGTCCGCTAAGCGCTTGGCGAAAGCTGCAAGGATCGGGATTCGGAAACCAAACCTGCACGTGACATTCATGATAGTGTCACAACTTGCGGTCAATTGCGAGATTAAACACTCCATGGACGCAGCAGCCTCTGGTATCCAAGAGCCCTTTGACCTGATCAGACTTTCCCTCAGCGAGCGCGTTTTCGTAAAACTTAGGGGCGATCGGGAGGTCACCGGAATTTTGCATGTCAGTAGCACCACCGAACCGTGTTAGTTCCATGCGCTGGTGTAAACTTAACCATTAGGCATACGATGGACACATGAATTTGATTCTCAGTGATGTTGAAGAAACAATCATGCTCGTAGATCTTGAAGAAGGATCTGATGGCGCGGGCACTGTTAACGTATGATATTGCACACCATGCATGGTATCTTTGATAATTCTTGTAATAGGTCGCAAAACGGAAGATGCCCATGCTTTTCGTTAGGGGAGATGGTGTCATTCTTGTGAGTTGTGGGTTAGTTGACTTTCCCATCCTGAACATGCATAGGTATCACCACCATCTCGAACATAGTAATTTTAGCATTCCGATTGTGCCATACATTAGACATTGCAAGACGAAATATGCACCTTGCATACAAATTCATACATATTAATACGTGCACAGCGTTACATACCATGGCTGGGTAAAGTGTGGAAATTCAATGTTAGGTTATAATTTCACCGTTCTAGATCAGTATGTGATGTGATGTGCCGCATCAAGGCGCAGGAGCCACCAGACCACTCGAGCAGTCTGGCTCTAGCATGCCATCGCTCCTGTGCATCACCGCCCAGGGCGTTGACGCTCCTGATGTCTGATCGGTCCCGGCTGTGATTATAGGGTAGAATTGTGCCAGAACAGGGGGTACACTAGGTAATGTGTCATCTGAGTCTGGTACAACAGTACCAACAGGCCATGTATCATCATGGATCCATGCAGCGTGTATGATCTTGATCTGATCAACAACGATTTTTAAGGGAATCAAACTTGTGGAAATGCAATGAGGTGGGCGTACGATTAATGCCATGGGCAACCTGCGCTTCAGCCTGCCACCGGCGGAGAGACCTTTCCAAATCTTCTCGATGCTATCATCCCAGATGTCATCATTTTCGACGGCACCGGGGGAGTTTAGGAGTTTCTCGAGTCTCTGCCGCGACGTCGAATGTTCCGGTTGACGATCAAGTCGCTTTGGTGATCGAGGTTTCAACCACAGCTCCCGTCGCGCTGCATAGTATGCTGGTCCTGGGGGTGGAAGAACCGACGTTGCCATCACATCTTCAAAACATTTTACGGGTGCTGATGGCTGTACATCAAGAGCAGAGGCAGCGTTGGCGGGTGGTGCGATCGGAAGCTGGCAGTTTGTGTTTGGGATAAAAGAAGCGGTTACTATCGCAGGATTGTGGTTTATTGAAGCACCGTTATGTCGAGATATCATGAGAGCAGGGAATTAAAAAGAAACAAGGACCGCCACACAGACTGTAATGGCAGTAAGGCCCAAGGTGTGATTCCGTGATTCTGAACGCCGTTATGTTCCATCTTGGGCACGTGTAGTCAAGCAGGATCAAACCCAAACCACAAAAGCATCTTCAACTCAACCACCACCATCGGTCATGTATAAGCATCATATTCCATCCTCAACTTCGCTGTCTGGAGACGACGACGACGATGAGCTCACAAAATCCGTCTTCTTTGGTGGCTCAGATCTCCAGTCAGCTGTGGCAGCATCTGCTCGTTGGTCATCCAAGTTTCAGTCACTCCCGACGTTTATAGCCTCAAGGCCAGGATCGCACCGCCCTCCCATGTCCCATTTGCCTCCAGAAATCCTTATCCACATTCTTAAACATTTGCATTCACCCAGAGATCTCTACAACACCCTTCGCGTCTCGCGGACATGGTGTGAATGTTCCGTGGAGCTGTTGTGGCACAGGCCTGCTTTTCCAAAAGTACAGACCTTGGGGAGAATGGCTAGACTCCTCTTACACACCAACCAAACATTCACCTATGCTTCCTTTATCCGCCGCTTGAATTTCCTTACCATCAAGCATGATCTCAAGGATGACAAGTTTACCGCTTTTGCTAAATGCGACCGCCTCGAGAGGCTCACACTCGTCAATTGTGACTCTCTCACGAGCAGGGTGTTGTCTCGTACCCTTCCCTGCTTCCCGAACCTCGTTGCCATTGATCTTACCGGTGTCACAAACGCCACCAACGAAGCCATCATCGGCCTTGCGTCATCCGCAAGCCGCCTCCAGGGCATCAATCTAGCAGGGTGCACTCAAGTTTCAGATCAGGGTATTACAGCACTCGCCCGCAACTGCCCCCTCCTTCGACGCGTCAAGTTGAGCGGGGTAGCACTTTTAACAGATGTTTCTGTTTCGGCCCTAGCAAAATCATGCCCATTGCTCCTCGAAATTGATCTGAATCAATGTGAACTTGTGACCGACGATTCCGTGCGGGATATTTGGGTCTATTCGACACATATGCGCGAGCTCCGGCTATCCCATTGCCCCGCCTTGACGGATGCTGCATTCCCAGCGCCCGTTCAACCTGATACCTGCGGACAAAATGATGGCCCCCATCCATTTCCATACTGCAACCCTCAAGACGGCGATGATATGCCCCCACTTATTATTTCACGCTCTTTGGATCACCTGCGAATGTTGGATTTGACAGCTTGCTCTCAGGTAACTGACGAAGCTATTGAAGGCATCATCTCCCATGCTTCCAAGATTCGCAACCTTGTATTATCCAAGTGTGGACATCTTACTGATAGATCCATCGAGAATATCTGCCGACTCGGCAGGCATTTGCATTATCTCCATCTTGGACACGCAGCTAGGATAACAGATCGCTCAGTCCGGACTCTCGCTCGCTCTTGCACTCGCTTGAGGTACATCGACCTCGCAAGTAAGTCTAATCTAATAGCCTGGTCTTTCACATGCTTCATTTGGATTCCTTAGATTGTGTGCTGCTCACTGATATGTCCGTGTTTGAGCTGGCTTCCTTGCAGAAGCTTCGGCGAGTCGGCCTCGTTCGGGTTAGCAATCTCACCGATGAGGCAATTTACTCATTGGCTGAACGACATGCAACCCTTGAGCGCATTCACCTCTCCTATTGCGACCAAATCTCGGTTATGGCCATACACTTTCTCCTCCAAAAATTGCATAAATTAACGCATCTGAGTCTTACGGGAGTTCCTGCGTTCCGTCAGCCCGAGCTTCAGCAGTTCTGCCGTGAGCCACCAAGGGTACTTTTCGCCCCCATTTTGTAATGCACATGCTGATAATGGTCAGCAGGATTTCAATTCTGCTCAGCAACTCGCCTTTTGCGTTTACTCAGGCAAAGGTGTATCGCAATTGCGTGCTTTTCTCACAGAACTATTTGACCATATCACGGAGTTAAATGGCGCCACCGACGATACCGAATACGAGGACGAACTTGACCCTGATGCCTATCTAGATGATACACCTGAACCGGAGACCGGAAACGAAGCTGAAGATGATGATGTCCACCCTCCGCCCATCATGAATAATGTCTCTCATAGCGAAACCCGCCCGATGTTGGCCGCGCGCCCAGTTGTACAGCAGCCACACGAATTTGTTTTCCATCGTGAAAGAAACCCGCAATCCTTACCTGTACCCTCTGGCGATCGCAATATCTCAAACGTTGCGCCAGCTGTTAATTTACAAGGTGCCACCACTCGCCTCAACGCTCATATCATGGCACAAACCCCCGCTGCAATTCCCCGAACTCGCCGGGTGAATGGTCAAAATCGAACTGTCGCAGATATACTTCCACTCGTGGAGGCATCAACCTCCCCCCCACCCAGCGACGTGGCATCCAATCGGAGTGGAGGAACGAATCAATCTAATGGTGCGGGCTTCTTCCGTGCACAACAAGACGGAGCACCGACAGGTGTTTCTCCGCGAAGTAATGGTGCATTGACGCCTGATCTTAACTTTGCAGAAATTGGCCATGGACGAGGCACGCATCCCAGTCACTTGTCAAGAACAGCTCAAGAAAATGTACCGCATCCCAAAACGACGCATGGCATCCCCACCGCTTCCACTGCATCACAGCTTGGTCCTTCGCTTGAACTAAGTAATCCCATCATTGTGGAATCCAAACCTTTACCTTCCGAGCAGGACAACGCCGCCCAAGCAGGGCCCTCTAGTGTTGTATGGCCGTACCGCGAGCCCAGTTCGCCTTCGCTCCACGGACCTACATTTCCTTTACCAGCTGACCACAGAGGCAGGGGTGTAAAGCAAAGTATTCGAAGCACACTCAATGTAGCAGAGCAGTATGCGACGACATTTTTGTTCGGCCGCCCTGGCCCACAGGACGACAATGGACCGAACGCGAGCGGAAGTGGTGGTAAAGGCCGTTAGCACAGTGGATTTCTCTTTTTCCCAACTCGTTAAAACTTTTGTTATGCCGCGTGTACGCATCTACATTTGTAATTCATGACCATACCATTCTGCCATTCAAATATTCACCCATTATCCACCCCGTAATTGTATACACATTGGTCGGATTACCCATATTTCTAGCCCGTTTTGGTTTAAGAATAGCTAATACTGTTGACTACAAGGAATAAGTGATACTCGCAAGCCTAGACATGAACCCTCATATATACGTGAACAGGATAAAGCTTATTATTAGGAAGATAAAAGGGGATCCGATAGATCGTTTAGACGAGCTCCCAGCTTTCGGAATACCAGAGGTTGTTGTGCCATTTGGAACAGTGGTAATATTTGGGACGCCGGCGATAAAGACGACTGCAATGCCAGGTGCAGGTACGGTCACAGAACATCCTTTCGCGCAATCGAGGACGTCGTTAGCTTTCGCCCAGGTATCAGATGTTTGCCTCAGTTTCCCATTGCCGACGTCGGCGAGGGTCTCACCACCCCATGAGATATTCGTCCTCTCGTGCTCGCTCGCCGCAGTCAGATATTTTACTGTTACATTTGACTGTTTCGAATCAGACGGGAAAGCGGTGGTCGGAATGGCAAATTCCATAGCGGCTGAAGAGGTATTCCCATAATTGAATAGGACTAGTTGTTGGATGCTCCGATCGTTTGCGTCGTGTACGGCATAACCCCCAACGGTTGCTGCTTTGTCTGAGGTTGAGTTTCGGACGTCCAAGTCAATGACGATACTTCCGTTGTTGGATTTCAGTACCTCCGCAACAAGGATTAGCGCGTAATACGGTGGACCTGTCGTCCAAGGGCCGGCGTTGCCATCAGGACCGTCGGGGGGAGCAACCAAATTATATGAAATCCCCCTTTCGCGTGTGTGAAGATATGCTGCGCTGTATCCAACGGACGCCATCTGCAGAGCGTAGTCTGCGGTCCACATGGAACCCACGACGAAAGTGTCCGAAATCCCTGGGATGCCTCCACACGATGCAGAATTGAATTCGGACATGGCAAGCTTCAGTCGATTCGGGGATTTATTTTCATTGATTATTTTTATGCCTGCTTTTTGCCACGAAGCCAGCTCGACAACTTGGATAATGAGTGTAAATGTAAATCACCAGGTCCAGCTGGCTTACCATTTGCGTGTTGCTGGTAATATGGAATCGAATATTTATAACTCCCACAATTATTTTGGGGGTAGTGCTGAAGGCTGCACAAGTCGTTAACCAATTGAACGGTTTGTTGGCGTATACGTACATGATATACTTCAGAATGTTGCTGAATGAGGCGAGGTAACCCCCTTGTAAAACCGCGTCCAAATTCTATTCATCGACGTTGTCAATAGATCACTCTCACAGGCAGGGCGAGTAGCTACCCAATTGCAACATATTGTGGGGCCCCCAATATTTTTTAGGTCGAGGAGGTTTCCCGCGGAGGTTGAGGTTAAATGTCCAGAAACCAATCGAAATTCCTGTGGATATGTATGAATAGGCCGATCTGGGGTACAAGATGACCAACGTCAATATAGTTGTTAAGTGTATAATTGCTTTGGTTCGGTCGTTCACCGTGATTGGCGTAGAGGTCGGGCTCCTGTATTTAGTACCAAACGAGCGTCTTAGAAATGTAGAAATGAGGTAGATTTCAACGGACATTTCCCAAGACGAAACTGTCCAATGCGCTACCTAGCACCTGCTGGGCAGCACCTAAAAACTATGGGTTTTTGTGAAAGGTAAAGTGCAAAGCACTAACCAGCCAATAGAGGGACATTTGTGCTATTTGGGTCGAGCAGAGAAAGCCCTGGGGAGGGGGGTACCGTTAAATGGGTGAGTTTGATCACTTGGGAATGACACGAACCAATAAAATACTCCGCTCCTCCAAGATCGTCGGCTACCTTTTTCATGACTTCCCAAAGACCAGGCCCATAGGTGACGGGCTGGTTGTTTGCGTTGGCGTTTGTACCTACGAGCTGGACCATGGGTGCTGGTGGCACTTGTTCAGGTTTGTAAATAGAACTATCCATAGAGTTTCCGCCCACTCTCAGACGAAGAGGTTGGGCTCCTGTGCGGGACCGAATCGCAGAGAGGTATGCCATCATGCTTGAAGGTATTGTTGAGGTATCATTTCCAACTGTGTGATAGATCTGAGGCCTCAACACACCAATAGCACAAAAATCGCACAATATTCATCCATGAAGCTAAGTTCAAGGCTGATGCCCAAGAAATTTTGCTGGACCACATTAAACGTGGAGGGAAACGGGGGTGGATTCACTGGGATGGACTCAGCAGTCGCCGTGAACAGTAGCTTGAAAGCCGTAAGCAAAGAGATAAGCATCTGAATTAAAGAGAAATGGGACATAATGTTGGAATGTTGGGCAGGGCGGTTTTACAACGTATGCTAGTACTTATGCGATGTACCATCATATGCTTAGCTTAGTATGCCCATGCAGTTCACGGCGGTGTTGACACCCCGTGGATTACAAGCAACGCGAAGCATGCTGGCAGTGGCCGAAATCGGTTCGGCTTGAGGTAACGGCAGGTCTATGATGTGTGTATGGTGCGGCCCCGGTGCCGATGGAATGTGGGTACATATGGTTTGGGCCTCACATGTCCTCACGTTTGATTTTGAAACAAGAATTACTGGTGGTAATTAAAAAGTGATATTGTGCACGTGACCATTATTGCGATGACCTCTACTCTCGTGGCCCGACCAACCCGAAAATCAAAAAGTGTTCAGGGCTCTCAATAGCTTGAGCCTAACCTTGTCGACGGGGGGTCTCCCAACATTATCCTTGGAGAAATCATGTTTTCTTTGCCGAAAATCACTGGCCTATTCCCCGTTGGCGCGACGACATTCGTCACTCCTGTTCGTCCATCTCTTACAATTGGGTCAATCAAACGTGTGTCCCATCAACCGGAGCCCGGGCTTCAGCTGGAAGAAGTTGCGTATACTGCGTATTACCCAACAAATACCAGCCCAGGAACTGGGAACGTACCTTTTCATTGGGTTGTACGGTGCGTATACCACCTGCTTCTTGGCTTCTTTTGTCATTTTCCTGATGCATCATTAGACCAATTCGGGAATCCCTCCGTGGGTTTATATCATTTACTGGTTTGTCCGCCCCCTTATCTCTCGGCGAATCTAAGGTATTATGGATAGGCTTGCCCGGCTGGGTACTCTGGCCAATAATTTATATATTTGGGGCTTTCATCACAGTAATTGCTATCTCGCACTGACCAGTTCCACGGGGGTTGAATATCGCGCAGGTTCCAGTGAAGGCGAATGCACCGCTTCTGAGTCCACGACAACCACATGCCTCTGGCCCCGTGCCAGAGCAATGGCCCCTGGTTATCTTTTCCCATGGCCTTGGTGGAAGCCGTACGGCTTACAGGTTATATGATGTGCATTTTCAGCCACGAGGGTTTAATAACATATACCTCCAGTCAACTATGCTCTCGTATTGCGGCATCTGGTAAAGTCGTGCTGGCCATAGAGCACCGCGATGGAACGGCCCACGCTTCACTGCCCCGTACTTGGGGAGTTGGCGGAAAATCAGAGCCCAAGCCAGTTCTGTACCTCAGAGAGAGTGACGTCATGTGAGTAGATGTCCTTTGTTCTGCAAGCGCCAGCATTTGCAACTGACTTGTAGCCACGATCAGAACGGCCCGGGTATCTACCCCCTCCTACTTCGAACTGACCAGCTCACTTTTCGGCGACATGAAATATATATTGCTTTCGACTCATTCTCCCGGCTCGTGCGAGGTGATCCAACATTAGAGCTCGACACCATCGATGATAGTCCGTTCGATCGTGCGAGGTGGTTTCCGCTAGACCATCATAGCAGGGTGCCTCCAGTCAAATTGACTGATGTGAGCCTTACAGGCCATTCCTTTGGAGGTTGCACAGTGGTAAGTTATCATCACAAGTCTGCTCATTCAATTACACTTTTGTTGTGTAGCTATCCATGCTCTCGTCACAACCACTGTATGGACGTCTAATCCCCATTGCAAAGGCGTTAATCTTGGATCCCTGGTTGGAACCTATCCCATCCCCCGGTCCCACACCACTACCGCCCGGGCCTTCACCTAGAGAAAGTAATACAAATGACACGCAGACGGATATGCCAGAAACCCAAAAACTCCCTCGCATGCTTGTGATCAACTCGGAGACTTTCACATTATGGAAAGATCACTTCGCAAGACTGAGGGATGTTGTATTGTCATGGGAGCCTGAAGAAAAGAGAATCCTAACCCTTGGTATTGCATATTTGCTTAATCTCTGAGTTCTACTAACACTTGAGATGATAGTCGGATCCCAACACCATTCCTTCTCTGATGCACAAGTTCTACCATTGATTAGACGAAAATCATCAGAGATGTTGCTTGAAGTGATCGCCAGACTCTCGGTTGCCTTCCTAGACGGGCGGTTAGATAGCCTCTTGGAGGAGACCCCCACCATACCGATGCGTGTTGAAATCATTGGTAAAAGGAAAGATGGAAGGCCCAAGAGGAAGCTTGTTGGGAATGTTGGTGATATCGTGGTTTCATAGGAAGTGGCGGTTTACGTCAGAATTAATTAATGGCAGCATGGCTTCGATTCTGAATTGATACTTGTGTATTGTGAACCACAGATTTGCTTCGGAACTCCAAGGCAGTTGCTTCCGGGCTAAGTTTGAGTTGGCCGAGTTTTGTTTTGTTCGCAGGCCGTTGTAAGGGGTTGCAAACATCTCGTCCAACCAACCGTGACTGCCGACAGTAATTAACACACTAAAATTTCCTGGTGCATAAAACCCTAGCCTGCAATTCTACATGAACGTACGGCCTGTTAGGGTAGGAGGTTTTACTCCAGTCTATACAAGTCCCAGCCATTGATTTCTTGTTGCTTAGATCGAGGATCTCATGGGTATGCAGGCGTGTAACCTGCAAAATCTCCCGGAGAATTATACTATGAGGTATTGTGAGTTCGGCGTCGGACGAGCTTTACATGCAAACGACCCACAGATGAAAATAGATCTTTACCATGCTATGACATGGCCCTCACTCTCGTATGTGGCCGAAGACCACAAAGGCCGTATTGTGGGTTACATTTTAGCCAAGATGTATGCTATATTCAATCCTATGCCGAGTATGGATCAACTGTGACGCTCTAGGTTGGCGTAGGGAAGAGGAAACAGCTGAAGGAGAAGAACCCCACGGCCACGTTACCTCCATATCGGTTCTAAGGTCCTACCGGCGACTTGGACTCGCCAAAAAACTGATGCTTCAATCCCGTACGTGTATTGACCTATCGAACCAACAAGCAATTGAAATTTACTATGGTCATAGAAGAAGCCATGGCAACCATATACCGAGCCTCTCATGTTTCGCTACATGTGCGAGAGTCAAACCGGGCAGCGCTTAGCCTCTACCGAGATACATTGGGCTTTACTATCAAAAACATAGAAAAAAAATATTGTAAGCAAACTACTATCATATATCCATATAATTTTATAGACTAGGATCAGACGCCGATGGAGAGGATGCCTACGCCATGCATCTATCATTGAAAAGTTGAACTCCTAAACATAGCTATATAAATAATATAGATAATCTACTTTGCTGTACTCTCCCCATCAATTTGAGGTCGAGGAAGTATTGGGGGTGTTGGAGTAGCGGGTGTGTTACGGGGTGGTTCTGAGTTCCCCAAGTCTGTATCCTCAAAAATTCCTCGCCCCAGCATCACTGCCTCCCTTATAAGTCTGGCTGCTGCGAGACCCAATTCATAATAACCATCGTTAGTCTTGGCATCGAACATCCCTGTGTGGGCTTGGAGTTCGTCAGGGGCCAATTCATTCTTCGCCGGTAAGAAATGTGATGGTGCGCGGGAATTCTTTTTAGGAAGTACGATGAATGTCCTGGTAGTGTTATAGACAGGTGGCGATGGTGGGAGGTATGTGTAAAACCTGAAAAGCCCGTAAGTTTTTGAAGAGAGCATGCGACCAAAATGAGACTAACGTGCGGAATAGCACGCCCTCTTGCTCTTCCATGTCGATGAGGGAATCCACACGCCGAGCCAGGGCTTCCTCATCCCAGAGTGTTCGAATATACTTCATATGGTCCGTGGCCCATGCATAGCCAACACCCAAATCCTCTCGTTTGTAATAAGCACCGCCGGCTGCTGCTCCAGCTAATACTGCACCACCCACCGCGTACGCAGCGGGGGCCCATTTACCCCACACAGATGTGGGGGGCTGGGTGGCTCCTCCTGGAGATGCGGGCGTTTCGGGCATTTTGGCTTTGCCTGCACGAAGACCAGCAAGGGAACCAAGTAGGGCCGACCCAACTGTTTGGGCCGTAGTCGCGAATTCCGTGGCCTTGTTTTTGAAGACGAATGGGTGCAATCCAAGGTACTATAATCAATTAAATTTTGGTATAAGCCGCAGATAATGAAACTCCTACCGGCGTATCAAATGCAATACAAGCAATGATTTTGGGCCAAAGGGGCCCTCTGCTGTCTGGCCGAGACTTGGCAAATTCAAGCAATGAGTCCGCAACTAATAAGCCCCCCATACTGTTCAAACCAAATCATGGAAAGCGCAGGCCTCAAAAAGTTATTAACACACCTATGTCCGCAGAGCACAATTTTTGCCTTCCCCGCACCCCCACCACATGCTACTTCCTTCTCAACAGTTAATGTTGTTAACCAATCCGCAAAACGGACTACCGCCTCAGTCTAAGAGCTAGTCAATCGTAAGGCTGGCTGTGAGTTATATAAAAAATAATACCAGTTCCCCTTTGGTCTATATTTGTTAAGGATTTAAACCGTTGGAAGCTCCCAAAGTTAGACCCACTCATAGGCTGGAAAGACAATACATTCAACTGAGACTTGAGATATTGATTCCGAGAGCATATGCTGCAGTCTGCTCGGGAAGCTGCCAAACGTTTCATCTGTGCCCTTAACC
>JADNYI010000443.1:0-26558 GCA_015501065.1 Infundibulicybe gibba | reverse complement strand
CATGCTCCGCGCGTCGCATGGAGAGCCTGACGTCTTCGACCTTTGGCAGATAGTGGGCCCTCATCACCGGGTCAACTTTGAAGGCGGTTGACGGTTGGCGCGGTCCCCAATAAACCCAGACAGGGACGCGCGCACGAATGAAGGCGGGGATCTTAAAGGCCCACGCGGAAGTTCGGCCGTCAAGGAAACCCCCTACGCGCAAACCCACCGCGATGTCGCAGATCGAGGAAGCCAGGAGGGCATCGAACCATATCTGCGGCGGGGCGCCCATTGGATGGCGCTTCAGGACCTCGAAAGGGATTCTCCACCGGTTCTGCGCACCGTCGTCTTCCATCCAGAGAGACAGGGCGAAGGTCAGGTAAGCGCCGAGCATGGTGAAGGCGTCGCGGGACTTGATGACCGCCCAAACCGCCTTTATCTCCCGAGTATGCGAGCCAAGGTATCCAAACTCTTTGGGAAGCCGGGGGGGTGTGATGGGGGGAGGCGGGGGTTGCACTGCCCGATGAGGTGGCCAGCCGCAGTGAACAAGGCGTCCTCCAAACGCTGCCAGGAACGCTGTATATCGGGGTGGAGCGAGTAGAGCGTAGGACCGCCGACAGTTGAGGTGCCGCGGATCTCTTTTTTAATTTCTTGGTCGGTGTAGCTTACGCGCTCGAAGAGGCCTTCACGATTGTCGACGATGCGAGGGAAGTACATCATCCACGGCTGGTCGTTGGGGATAAAGACGGGCTGCGTGAGCTTCCTGTTGTGGCGCGGGGTGTTTCCAAACGATTCCTTCAGGGAAGGAAGCCATCTAGTGCCCAGCGCCTCGGTAACGCCGTGTTCGTCGGTCCAGATCAAGTATCGCTCGACCAGAGCGTGCTGGGACTCGCAATCGTTCATAGTCACTTCTGTTCCAAAGTTATCAGGGGGCTGCGAGGCGGGGGAGTAGAAAAGACACGTACCGGCATTTGTGGCCTGAGCGGGCGGGTCAGCCGTTGATGTTTGGGCAGATCTACCGGCGTTTGAAGCTCGGGCGGTCGTGCCGGCACCTGAAGCTCGGAAGAACGGGCCAGCGTTTGAAGCCGAGGAGGATGGGCCGGCGTTTGAAGCTCGGGCGGGCCTGCTGGCATTTGAAGCACGGGAGGATGGGCCAGCGTTTGATGCTCGGGCGGACCTGCCGGCGTTTGAAGCACGGGAGGACGGGCCAGTGTTTGACGGTCGGGCGGACATCGGGAACGTCGTGGAATTTGTCTAAAAAAAGTGCGGTGGCCAAGAGGTTTTCGTCGCGTGCGCGCAGCAGCTGGGAGCGTGTCGAGAAGATCAACAGACGTTAGACGTCCGGGAATCAAAGGGCTTTGGGTTGTTAGACAACGCAACGCCGCTGGAGGAGGAGACGAAGAGAAGAGCGTTAGAGAGAGTCGAGACGTTGAGATGGAAAGACTTAGAGTCGGTGGACCCGAAAATTCATAGGTCACATGACGTACCTGAAAGCAGGTAGGTCACATGGATAAGATTATGTCAGGTCCAATGACCGTTACTGGTGACGAGCAGGCGCGCATTGTGTGTGTGACTGCTCGTGTTACACACATACCTTCTGCTGTTATCACACCTCTGCTCGTCGTTTTGCCACTGGACCGCGCGCGCCTTTCTGTGTCTAACACGAAAAGTGCTATTGAAGCTGCTGGCGTCTCACGCCTCAGATTCGCCTGGTTTCCTACTCAACATCGTCCCAGCCCCAATCTCTCGTTCCCGCCGCGCGTTATTCCGTCGTTCCGTACATCCGTTTTTCCCGCCATCTTCTCCAACTGACTAGTGAATCTCGCTCGCAGCGCACTTGTTCCAGCCGACTTGCAGGCTTTGTTGGCACGCTTTTTGCGTTTTCTTGAGCCACCCGCCTGTCGTTTAGCATTTCTCCGGACCTTCCCTGTTCCTTGTAAGTCCTTCTCATTGCTCAGGGATGTCGCCTCGCATCTGATCCTCTCCTCTAGACCTGCCCCGTACGCGCGCCGCCTTCTCTGAACTCCTCGCCTGTCGTCTAGCAGCGAAATTGCTCCGGCTGACTCGCAGGTTTCATTGATACGCCTTCGCGCTTTTTTGAGCCACCCGCCTATCGTTTAGCAGCGAAATTGCTCAAGCTGTGGAACTCGCCGCCTTTTTTCCGGACCTTCTCCACTCCTTGTAAGTCTCGCCTGTTGCCTAGGGATGCTGCCTTACGTCTGACCCTCTCCTCTAGGCCAACCCCACGCCCACGTCGCCTCCTGCCGCCCCTATCCAAACCCCTTGCCTGTCGCCAATGCCCTCTGCGTCCCCGCCCGCGACCCCAGTGCCAGCCAAAGAGGCCTTGGCTTCTTTACCGCTCTCGCCGCAATGTGCGCCGCTATTCTCCTCCTCTCCGCTCTCATCGCCTGAGCCGTTGCCGCCTGCTTCCCCGCGCCTCTTACCTCACTCATCGCTGCCCCCCTCCTCGCCGCATCCCGCCTCTTCACGTATCCCGCCCTGCGCCGCCCCCGCCGCACCTCCGCGAAAACTCCCTCCCCACCCTCTCACGGTCGAAATCCCTCCGCCTCAGCCTGCCTCCCTCAAGGTTAGATACAGCCTTAGGCTGGCGGAAGCCGCTCTTCGCAAGGCCACTGAGGCTCCTGGCCCCCACAGCTACGGGATTCACGACTCGGAGCTTGATTTTTCTGTCTTTGGGTGGGAGCTGCCCCCTTTGACTCCCACTCCTTCCCCAGGGCCCGGCTCCCCAAAGGTCTCTGCCCCCAAGAAGCACCGGGGCGCAAAGGCCAAGACCGGCCCTCCTGCTAAGGTGCCAGGCAAGGCGGGGTGGCGGTAAGTTTTGCAGCGTCTTGCAATGAATTAGACTTACGCAACGCCCCTTTAGATCCGTGGCTCGCGAGCCAGCCCCTGCTACCTCCCTGGGGAAGAGATCCCGAGACGTCGACGTGCCGGGACAGCCCGGTGCTTGGGCTGCCCAGCAAGGCCCTGGCAGGACGGAGAACGCATTGAAGGCGGTTGAGCAAGTAGGCGACGGGGGACCGGTGGAAAAGGAGGGTGGCAACGGATGTGACCCAGAGCCTGGTGGGTCAAAGAAGAGACGCCGCGGTCGCAAAGCTCCGAAGCCTCGCCCAAGGGCTGGGCAAGCGTTGGCAAATGCTGGTGGCGACGTGAAGGCCGCAGATTTCTCAAGACTGAAAGAGAAGCGGCTCGAAACCTCAGAGCTCCTCCAGAGCGCCGGCTTCTCCATGACGAAGGACTCCGCCATCAGTGGAACGGGCTGGCAGGGCAAGCAGCTCCAGGTGCCTGACCGGAAGCGCCTCCAGGAGATCTACCAGTCGGATGAGATCAGGACCTCGCTGGCCCAGTTCTTGCCCGTCTACTATGATGAGTACGCCCTCAGCCGTCCCCATAGACCTTTTGCTGACCTCTGCAGTAGGAGTCATGAGCGGGCAGTGCTCCTGCTTGACGACGAAGGCAGGGCGTTCTGCTACCGCACGACAGTCCTTCCCTGGATCAAGAGCGCGGCGCCCTCAATTTTGGAAGCAGTTGACACGCTCCTCGGAAAGCACTTGAGGGATGTAAAGACGGCCCAGGCTAGTCGGGAGAGGACGCGCGGGCCCCACTTTCCCTGCATCATGGGCCACTTTAGGGCCTACGGCGAGGTAGGCCTCTGGTTGCTCGCATCTTTCTCCCACTCACACCTTTCCCAGTATCCTGAGCTAACTCGGTTTCACGTGGACAATGCAAGTGACGCCGAGGCCTTCATCAACAACCCGGCGATTCAGCACGTCACGTAAGTGCGTCCCCGCAGCCGTACGCCTGGCAAGCCCTCTGACTCCCTGCAGGAACGCCGTCTCCTCTTGCCTCAAGATGATGTTTCCCGGGGTGGTTAGGCGCCTTCAGGCCTCTGCCGAGTGGTATGAGACGCACCACCACATCAAGCCCCAGTTTGGTTTCTTTTGGAACCTCTGCATCAACGGCATCTTCCCTGGCCAAAAGCGCATCCACAGCAAGCCCCATGCCGACTACAAAAACGTCGTAGGCGTCTGCGCCCTGCTTGTGTATGAGATCCCAGGGAGGGGTAAGCCACTCTTTGGGCTGCCAATGTCGCTAGCACTTATTTCTCTTGCAGTTAAATTTAACCATTCCAAAAGGACATGGCTCGTTCTCTGGGAGGCGGAGGTGGCCATCCAGCTCCCCCCGTGGGTGGTCTGCCTGTACCCGTCCTCCCTCCTCACCCATTTCAACATAGACGTTCACGGTGCTGTCTGCCCTCCCTCGCTCCATTGCTTCCTTTCTAAACCCCCCTCAGATATTAAATTTGTCACCACGGATGGAGAAGAACGACCCACGCCAGCCAACTCAACTCCTCTCGTGGAAGGCGATGACGAGGGGAGGGGCAGTTTCGTGTACTTTAACCAGGCCGCGCTTTACCAGTCCTCAGAGACTGGGTTTCCGACTCTCAAAAAGGCCAGGCTGGCTGGGAAGGCCACGACTATCAGCGGCGCTCAGACAGTTGAGGCCGCCTTTGTGTGCCATAGAGTAGTCATACCCATAGGCCCTTAAACCGCCTCATCCCCTCCGTCTCATCCCCTCTCCGCGTCTCTACTGCCTTGGGCTGCCTTACGCCCGCCATCTGCTTCGTTTAGTCTATCCCCCAAGTAATGCGCCGCAGGGCTTGTACCTTAGATTCTTTAGAAGTGCGCCCTTTCCTCTGAAATATATGATTGTATAAATTTCTAAATAAAACAGGGGTAGAGCTAGGCCTCAGCAGTGTGCGGCGGTCCCTGAGCCAGAGGTTGCCCTCCGAACTTGCCCCAGTCCCTGGCAGCTTACTCATCCTCGGCAGGTGTCCACCGGGGCCGGAATCTCACTAACAACTGGGGCGCGGGCCCCTTCTGGGGCTGCCCGGAGGAAGCCAGGGTGAAATGGCGCTGCACTCTAGTGCACCAAATGCGGTCCTGCTGGGCGTTCGGCCACCACATCAGCCTGTCCATCCTGGCCCTGATCTGTTTTCGGACTTCCTCGGCATCCGCGTCGGTCATCCTGCTCAGCAAATCCTTCCACTTCAAGTAGTAGGAGCAGTTGCCGTAGTTCTGCACCGCACCGACAAGGATGTGGGCTTTGGGCGGCCAGAGGTGCCTGAAGGCGACCTCCCACTCCTTGGCCCCCGCCACCTTCCAGGCGCAATCGGTCCAGTACTTCGCCAAATCCTTGGACTTGAGGACCTCATCCGTCGAAATCAGGCGGTCCTTGAGGGCGATCTTGAGGTAAGAAGGGCTGCCAGCCCCCTTCTGATTTGGACTTTTGCTGAGTAAATCGACGATGAATTGCCTCCAGATCTTTGAAAGGGTGTTGTCGAGAGTGCCCTCTGGCTCCGCAATGTCCCCCTCCTCCAGGTCCGACCCGTCATCGATAACAATTGGGTCCCCTATGGTGCCCAAGGCCGCCGTGTTGAAGAGGTCGGGGAGCGTCTCGGGCTCGTCATGATAGAATCTGGGGGTGATGACCGCCTTGTTCATCACCCGAGAAGGGTGCACGCCCTGGCGCCCCAACACCCCAGTGCGAAAGTAGTAGGTGCTGATTTCGTCAAAGGGCTTGATGAAGAAATACTCAAAGCTCCCATCAGTGAGGCGCTCCCTGCCCCCCATGCTGAATCGAGGTGAATGCCTCCTGTTTGTCAGAAAATCGGTGAAGAAGAACATCCCGTAGGGGTGGTAGGGCAGCGTCGGTTCTTGGGCATCAGGAGCCTCCCCCTCAGCAAGCGAGCCGCGGAGATAGGCCAGGGAGGAAGGGTCAGCTCCCGCCCGAGGGGTGTGGGGGAAAATGCACCGCATGAGGTTCCGCGACGCATTTTTGTCATCGGGTCTGCAGTGAAGACTATTGGCCAGCCACACACAGCCAGCAGTTAAAATGAGGGACCCGTAAACTGCCCGACTCGCCGAGATGCTCTCCGTTTGGGCTTTGAGGAGGAGACAGATGGCTCGCGCGCGGTAGGCCCTAAGGCTCCTAAGAAAAGGCGTAAGCAAGAACCAATGGAAGGTAGGGCAGGAAAACTTGCCACCACTCCACGTTGCTGAAAGAGAGCAGGGATCTCCTCAAGATGTCCTCGTCAAAGTTCTCGAGGACCTGTTCAGCAAATCCCAGAGGCACTCGGACTTCAAGACGCGCATTGGACGGGTGGTGGCCTTGACTGGCATGGACGAAGAGGTTGTGGAGGTCGTAGCAGAACTGGGAGGGCTCCCCTTCCTTGAGTTTCAGAGTCTTTTCACAAGTCATAAACTTGGCGCTTCGGCCAGCCTCCTTTGCGTACGTGTGGGCTTTGTCCGTCGAGTAGATGCTGACATATTTGGCCTCAAAGGGGCCCTCTGTGCGAACTCCCGGCTCAACGCGACAGCCGGCCAAGGCCACTAGGTGAGCCACCGTGTCCTTTGAGTACTTGCTGCTCCTCAGGGATGTGATCTGGTTCGCCTGCTCTTCAGAAATTCTAAGGGCCTCGGCCACAAGGCGGCCATGTGAGTCGGCTCTCCACTGCAGCGATTGCCCGGTCTGAGACTTGACTTGCAGGGCGACATCCACAAACCACTGGTCGGCCTGCATGCGGCCAGGCGAGATGTGGTTCCTCTCTAGGAAGCCCAGGAGCTCCGTGCCAGTGTTCTGCCAGAGGGGGACGTGCATCGTTGCAGCCTTGACGCCCTGGACCTGGTGCATAAAAAGCATGCCCTTGGCCCAAGTGACCCTGTGGGCTTCAAGACTTCGGCGGAGGGTGCGGCCAAGGCTTCGCACCGAGCTCCGGCGGAGGACCTTTGTTTGGAAAGCAAGATGGCCCTGGGTTGTGCGAGCGCGAAACATCTCGTCGGTGTAGGTAGGAGGCCACTCTGAGCTGAGGCCTATGTCCCGGTCGAGGTGATCAACGGCCGGCCTGAGGCCACAGTCATAGAATTGCGCATGCTTCTCCTGCTCAAGGATGGGGGAGTCACAGCCGGGAGACCACAGCGACGGGAAGAATGCTCGGACGGAGTTTCGCCCCTCCCACTTCCCAATCTCAAGGTTGGGGATTTTATGGAAGGGGACGTGATAGGGCTTTTGTGGATCCTGCAAAAGTGTTAGTTTAGAGCCTGCTAAATCAAGACAGGAGCGGCTTACCTCTGGGTTGGCGATTTCAAGCGTGAGGTGGATTGACTTGGTGAGTGCATCCGCGTGTCTTGACACAGGACTGACGGTCATGTCAGTCTCCACGATGATGTCCTTATCGAACCCGAGGAAGGAGTCAAAGTCGCGCGTTACTTCAAGGGGGTGGAGCTCTTGCTCCCTGATGGCATTCAGATAGGGATCGACGACTGCCTGCTCGCCTTCATGGATCCCGCAGAGGACAAATCTACAAGCGCGGTCAGCACAAATAAATAAAAGAGGCAGGCGGCTACTGACTTGATGAAATCAGTGTGATCAGCCTCATCCTGCGGCTTTGAGAGTTCTTGCGCCTTCACGCAAAAGTCGTAGATGCTAAACCGCTGAAGAGGGAGTTCCATGGAGTGCGTATGAGCGCCCTGAACCTGACCCTTCAACCTAATTTATATGGCTGCCTGCACCAGACAGATGCGGTTACCGCCCAATTCCCTGAGTTACAGGCCTAGTGGTTGCCCATTTCTGTAACAAACGATATTCCTATGGGGAAAGCGGCAAGAGCGAGATTGGTTTTGCCGCGCCATTAGAGGCCGGGGAGTAAACTCCTCTGACCTAGAGACCAAAACTGTGGATGAATTAGATCCGATCCGCAGAAAAGGGACTCAGTGCGCAAGCAGTGTGCGTTGCGCAAGTTCATCAATCCCAGCAGTGAAGGCGCGGGCCGACAAGGCAGTCGGGGCGGTCGAGCAACCAACCGGCATGACTTCAGCCTCCAAACCAAACAAACACAAAGTTCTACTCACAACTTCTCCGTCATCTCTCTTCCGTCATCTCGCATTATCTGGCCGCCTTCTCCCTCATCTCACAAGATCATGGCTGCCGCTCACTGCAAGTCTAACTTTGCAGGGAGTGTTTCAGCCTTTGCCCGCTGTAGAATTTAATTCTCGCGGTGCCTTCCTGGATTTTCGGCATGGAACACGCGGGCCATGCATTGGCCTTTCATCTACTTGGATTGGCTCGGAACTTGGACTGGCAAGGGGCCGTGTCATGCCCTGGTCTCGGTGGGTTGTTTGCCTTGCCTCTTGATCTTTCCTTACCTGGTCTGATAAAACTGCAGTTCGGACTTGGCAACCCTCATTTCTTTTAGTCTGCCAAAAGACCAGTGCTACTCATGGTGCCCGGTATCTCCTTGGGGATCGTCGAGCCCCGGATTGCATTGTTCCTTGTAACTACAGCCCCCGTGCATCTGCCCTTAGCAAGCCTATGCAAACTCTCCCTGAAACTGCATGCCTTTGTCCCTTAGGGGTTTCGCGGGAGGCTTACCTCTCCCGGTATGGCGCATTCAGGCCATTTGTTGGCATGTAAGCGGACTGGCCTTCTAAAAATTTCAATCTAACTTGGAAATTCTAGAAATTCATCCATTCGCTCGTTTGGGAAAGCCTGAGGGTGAGCCTTTGTTTTTTGTTGCAATTCCCAACAGAAGACTTACATCTGCCAGGGATTCCTGCCGGGTGGACCTCATCCATCTTACCTGGCGCTCTAAAAATACCGCTTGCCCACAAATCTCAGAGCCACTGCACCCCACCCACCATCCCTCTCGCTGACAACAGCCGCCGCCATGCCTACGCACACCGCCGCCTGCGGGATGCTAAAGCTTTACTCTGAAGATGAGGCCCCCTGGAAATTTCAGAGGTGGCAAGACATCACCAAGATCCGCCACGGTCTATTTTCTAAGGATGAAAGCAAACTCCCCCCCGGCTGGACTCCCGAAATGGCAGAAAACGTCAAGTCTTATTTTGAACAGTATGACGGGCAACCGACCGAGGAAGCTCGCCAGAAGTTTGCACAGGAGCGATCCAGCGGCCCTAAGGTATTGGGTCGCGACACTTGGTCCAAGTTTATCAAGAACCTATGGACCAGAAATCGGATCCACGACCGCATCATCTCTGTCATGAGGTCCGAGAGCCTCCATCCCATCGCCCTCGCTCGAGCCAACAAGGACCCCGGCCAGTGGCCTTCTGCCAAGGAGTGGATTCCGCTGATGCAGGATGCCGTCGCCATAGAGCTCTTTGGCCGAGAATCACTGACCATCCAAGGCCTGTATCCATCATCCCTCGTTCGCATGGCCACTCGGATCTTCATTCAAAGGACTTGGAACATGTTGAGCAAGCAGAACGGCCGCTGCAAGGACCAGCTCAAGGTCCTAAGAGCAGCTGCTGAGGCAGCTTTTGAAGGTGCGCCCGCGCCTGCCTGCATAAACTTGCCACTGATTTCCGACTCACCCCCAGATCTTTCCAAAGAACAGCTCACTAAGAAGAAGGTCGACACCGCCATCAGGGAGCTTGGGAAATGGAAGACGTACGCGGAGACCGTTGCTGCGGACAAGGAAGACTTTGATAAGATGCAGGAGATGGACGAAGAGCTCCAGAGGATGATGGACGTCCTTAAGGGGGAAAAGAAGTCAAGGGAGAAAGCAGTCGGTGAGCCGCTTTCAATGCTTCTGGAGTAATCTCCTGGCTGAAAAATGTTCTCAGGAATGTCTCGAGTAACAAAGGAGATGCTGGACGCCCTCGCCTCTAGTGAGGACGTCTCTGAACTCACCCGCATATATGAGGAGTATTTTGCAGCCACAGGCGACCCGGGGCCTGTCATCGAGCCCCCGCCCACTGGAGTTGCCTTTGGACGGCCAACTGAGGAGGGCGGCAGTGATCCCGGCGTGGAGATTGAGTGCTCAATGCCTCCAGAGGTCCTGGCCTCCTGCCTTGGCTTCAACGACGATGGGATGCCTCCCACCTTTTACAAGTTCATCTACAAAACAGTCAAACCTTGGACGAGGGAGGACCAGGCGGCACTCCTGTCTCCAGACCCAGAGCATCTTGACGTCCAACCGCTCCGGCTCTATTGGCACCAGCTCGCCGGAATCCACTCATTTGTTCGAAGCGTCTTCACCCCCGACACTTCCAACTCCCGTAGCCTCAAATCCCAAGCCCCAGGAATGCTCATAGCCGACGACGTAGGGCTGGGAAAGACGTTTATGACTGCAGGAATCGTGGCATTCCTGAATCTTACCCTCAAGGCCTTCCAGGATGGGCTGCCCCCTCCTCCCATCATCCGTAGGTGTTCCTCCCATTGCCGTTCCTCATCAGCCACTCACATCTTTCTTAGGTGAAAGGCCGCATGTCCTGGGCACCACGGACAAGCTAGAGTCCCGGCCCCACCTCATCGTTTTGCCAGGAACCCTCATGAAGCAGTGGGAAGACGAATTCAAAACCTTGTTCCGAAGGAAGACGGTAGACATCCTTGTATATAACACGGGGAAAGGGTGCCGCAGGCATTTCTGGTCCAAGGAGGGCCCCTTTTACTCATCAAAGCATGAGGCGTCCAACAAGATTGTGATTGCTTCACAAACGGTGGGTGGCTTGATTCGTTGGAGGCCTCATGCGCTAACGAGGGTCTCCAAGGCTCTTCAACAGGACTTCAACCTGTGCTTTGAGTCGCCCCGCCGATCCAAGGGCGTTCTTCCTTGGGATAAGCCTAGGCCCAAGCAAGGGGCTGATGGCTACCTCAAGGACACCGAGGAATCCCTGTATCGCCAGCACTGGCTCACGGTGACAGTTGACGAGGCCCACACCTATAGGAACACTGGACCAAGACACACCTCCATCCTTGCCCTTCTTGACCAATCGACGTTCCGCATCATTCTGACTGCGACGCCGCTCTACACCTCAACAAAGGTAGTTTCACATCTTAGCTGCCTGAGAAATTGCTCATGCTTTACTCGTCAGGACGTCGCATCCATGGGTCGTCTTGTCGGCATCCCTCACTTTCTGTCCAGCGTCGCCCTTGAAGAGGAAAAGGAAGATGCGGCCCTCTTGAGGAGAGCCAAGAAGGACCAAGGGGAGGAATACGACCCTCTCAACCCCGACCCCGAGGCAGAGGACATCGTCCGCGATGAGCAGGTCAGGGCGGCCCAGCGACTCCAGCTCCAGTTCCAGGGCCACCTACTTGTTCGGACGATAGACAGCCTGGACTGGCAAGGGCAAGCTCTCCTCAAGCTCCCTGGGTATGACACGGTACATCTTTGCCTCAACCTCACTCCACGGGAACTGGGGATTGTTCAGCGGCTAAGGGTGGGGGTCAAAGACTTGTGAGTGCCGCTGGCTAGTACCACTTGGAGGGCTAATCTTTGTCACAGAACATCAGCGGCAAATGGCATGGGAGGCTGTGTCTCAAAGAGCTTCTACATTGAATACCGCCTGGCCGTCAGCTGGGCAGGCGAAAAGGAAGGCGACACCCCTCCCGAGGCCTTCGAATCTATGCAGGCATGGCTGGACGTCAAGTCCACAAAAATGGATGCCTGCGCCCGCCTTACCCAGCACCTCCTCGCCCATGATGATGCGCCTCAAGCCACAGCTGAAGATGGCACTCTTGTGCTTCCTGATATCCCTCCTACATCCGATGGCTCAGCGCCTCCCCGAAGGAAGAAGATTCTCATCTATCAAGCATTCACCTCAATGAGTCCACTCCTCCGGCGAGTATTGGCTTTGTATGGGATTGATGCACTCCATCTTGATGGGGACATGAGCTTTGAGAAGAGGGCGAGCGTGGTGAAGTTGTTTGGGATGCCAGACTCGCCGCGGGTCCTCATCGTCTCAAGCGTTGGTGGTGCCGGCCTGAATCTTTCCATGGCGTCCTGCCTTATATTTCTTGTAAGCAAAGCTTGCTTGCCTTAGCTCACAACTAACTCTCAATTAGGATCAGGTCTGGAGCGCTCAAGATGCAAGGCAAATTCTGGGGAGAATATACCGCCAGCCACAAGCACTTCGCGTGGTGGTATACCATGTCATTGCTAATGAAACCGCTGACATGCTTGTGTCGGGAATGGCCCAGGGGAAGCGAGACATGCTAGAGGCTTTCTTGCAGAAGGACGAGGGCATAGGTGCGTGCTAAACTCATCTCAATACCAGAAAACTAATTCGACTTTAGAGCTGAAACAACTGCTGTCAGGAAGACACCTGACCACAGCACAAACCGAGGAAGATGAGGATGGAGATGGAGGAGATCCGAGCGGGGGTGTTGATGAGGAAGAAAGGGTGCCTGTTGTTCAGAAGAGAAAACGAGGGAAAGGAAAGGCGGCTGAGAAGGAGCCAAAACCACCAAAAGCCCCAAAACCGTCAAAAGAGCCAAAGCCTAGGCGCAAGGGGAAAAAAGGTGATGCTCCTCCAGATGTTCCTCTACCACCGCCGCCTTCACCACCTCTACCGCCTCCTCCTCCACCGCCTCCACCGCCTCCTCCTCCTCCGCCGCCTCCGCCGCCTTCACCACCTCTACTGCCTTCTCCTCCGCCTCCACCGCCACCTTCACCACCTCTACCGCCTCCTCCGCCTCCTCCGCCTCCTCCACCTCCTCCGCCTCCTCCGCCTCCTCCGCCTCCGCCTCCTCCATTGCCACCAACTCCACCTCCTCCCTCACAGCCTCTGCCTCCCCCGCCACCAACTCTTTCATCACCAACTCCTCAGCCATCACCTCCTCCCTCAACCCCTCCGCCGCCTGCCTCAAACATTTATAACTCAGAGCCCAGGCATCATGAATTAGACCCAGGTAGCAAGATGGACGTGGATGAAGATAGGGAACCCGGAGATCCAGATCCAGCCACTAACTCTGATTTCGTAGATGTAGAATTCCCCCCGCCCTCGGAACCCGGGGATCCAGATCCAGCCACTGACTCTGATTTCGTAGACATGGATGTAGAATTCCCCCCGCCCTCTTCCGAAGGAGATGGCACTGATTTAGAACATGAGACTGGGCTTCTATGTAAGCCTCAGGCCTTTTACTTGAGTAATTTAGCTAATTAACTTGCAGCAACACCAGAGCTAGAAGAACCGCCAACTGGCAACAAGCGCCGTCGGCTTAATTCACCTCCAAAGACCCCCCAAAGTAAGTCAATTCAACCGAAGGATGGAGTAGAGACTGACCGTCAAAACACTTTTAGAGAAAAGAAACACCAAGAGCCGGCGATCAGTTGCCATAGTGGACTCTGATGAAGACGACGAGGTGTGGCAGAATGCTGTCTCCAACTCCTTCCAGGGTAAGTGCTACCACATTACATTTCCTCATTCACCGTCCAGCTAACACTCTTCTTTTGTAGTCGCCAGCAGCTCTCAACAAGCCAGGGCATTCCACCCATTTGGAGAAGGCATGTATCACCCACATGGGTTTAGAACCGTGGACACCACAGGCCGGTTCCCCGGTCCTTCACAGATCACGCGAATGCCCAACAGTAAGCACCCAGCTCCACCTATGAAGTGATTTGGAAATAGCTAACTCGGACATAGATATTACGGATGAGGAGCGAGAGCTGTCAAAGAGGAAGGAATCCATCCTAGCTCCTCCCCCAGTTCTTACACGCACGAATCAAAAAAAAGGAGAAAGCCGGGACAAGGGCAAGGGAAAGGCCCACTATACCTACAATTCACGCACTCGGCCGTAGTTTTGATCATCCAGTTCAGTCAATAAACAATATATATGATATTTCTGTCTCCCTATTTCATGGGAATCGACGATCCCCACCATGCTCTTCTTTATTCAATGATTGCTACTAAACCAGGGGAAATTGCCACCTAGAGCAGAAGTCAGAGCAGGGGCACATAGCAACAACACGGGGATCAACGATTCCTACTATGCCCACATCCAGCTGAGTCGCATCCTTATTTGGCATGGACGGCCATCACTCACACTGGGGATCGTCGATCCCCACTGCACCGTCTCATTGATTTTCACACAGATTCCATTTGCCTTCCCCTCTCCATTGCCCCATCAAGACATGAAGCCCTGCAGGAGTCATTGCTGCAACTCTCTCATGCATCCCGGTGCCCATCAAATGTGGGAGTCGTCGATCCCCCCCACGGGTGGAATGCCAGTATGGGCGCCTTTCCATTTTAATTAACTGCTAACTTGAATCAAACATCAGATTCAACATGGGAGTCGTCGATCCCCTGCAGGTGGAATGCCCGTATGGATACCCTTCCATTATAACCAACCGCTGCTAACTTAACTCAAAGATTCATGCATCCTGAACACCTACCAAACACGGGAGTCGTCGATCCCCCCACGGCATAACCTTTTCATTCTAATTAACCACTAAAACCACCAACTCATAAATCAGACAGTCGGGACAAGGGAAAGGGATTGAAGTGCTTTCCATAGCCATAAGGTGTCACGTACTTGGCAATAATTTGATATAAATATTTCATGTGACAATTTCCTTCAGTATTTCATGGGAATCGACGATCCCCACACAGCGCCTTCAGCCACGGGTCATGGAGAATTTATAGCTAAGTAGACACATATGTCTTGTTATAACCGCATCTCATCTCCAATATGCCGGGGATCGACGATCCCCGCATGGAACATGGATGTCATAGCTACTCCAACTCCCCCCATTTCAATCAATAATTATATTCCATGAATAATACATGCGACGTGCTGTAACAATGCGGGGATCGACGATCCCCATTATGTTGCTAGATCATTGAATTACCAACTGTCGCCCACCTTTGAACATGATGCCCTGCAGGGTTCATTGTTGCAATTCTCTCATGCATCCCAATGCCTGTCAAACATGGGAGTCGTCGATCCCCCCATGGAGAGGAATGCCACATGAGTGCATTTTCATTTCAATCAACAGTCTCTCATGTATCCTGATGCCTGTCAAACATGGGAGTCGTCGATCCCCCACAGCATGGAATTCACCAGTACAGGTACCTCTTCATTTTAATTATAATTAACCGCCAACTTGACTATCAACCGCCCAACTTAAATCAAACATCAGATTCAACATGGGAGTCGTCGATCCCCCTGCGGTGGGTTTCTTTCCATTTTAATCAACTGCTAACTTAACCCACACATCAGACTCATGCATCCTGAACACCTGCCAAACATGGGAATCGTCGATCCCCCCATGGCATTCCATGCCAGTACAGGTACTTTTTTATTTTAATTAACCACCAACTTAACCAACTGCCATCTCAAACATCAGATTCATGTATTCCATCATGCATTCCAAACACCCTTCAAAGAACACCCATCAAATGTGGGAGTCGTTGATCCCCTGTGGTGTGGAACACCAGTATAATCAACAGGCTGCCAACCCACCAACTTTAGATTCATACATCCTGACACTCATCAAACACGGGAGTCGTCGATCCCCATCCAACACCTTCACCATCTCATATGCATGAGGCTGCTGGTCTCAGCCAAGGGTCTTTGTTTGTATGTGTCAGTTTTGCTTAGTCCATCCTGGGGGGCTCGACGAGCCCCACTCTTCTGGAGTCACAGTTGAAGGTAGCAGTAGAGAATTGTAGTTGGTACATATTTTATTATATCTTGTCTGCCTATTGAACATGGGGGGAATCAATGACTCCCATAGTAATAATATCAATCCTAAGTTGTTCTGGTAGCCTGCCCTAGTACCACCCTACCAAAACAAACCAACCAGCCCTACCACCCTACCAGTATATAATTTCCAACCCTGGGTGAAACCTAGCATCAAAAAAGTCACCAATAACCCTACGAGGTTCAAGTTGGCTATATTACTCGGATGCTTGCTGGATCATGGATGAATGCGAAAAGTCACCAGCTTGCTGCTCAGCGATGGGTACAGAAATGTCAGCAGGCTCTACCACATGAGGCATATGCTGAGAAGATCCGTGACCGCTCTATATGCCGGGACCTGCGCCTCGAGAATGTCTACTACATTGACCTAGATGCCCTCAACCCAGGCCAAAAGAGAGGAAGGTAGGCAGCAATCGTTCATCAGATCCTGGAAATGGTGTCATGACCACAATCTAGTGAAATCCTCAACCAAATTATCCTTTCCCTGGGTGCAATATGGTTGCATGCGAGTCTGTGGGAGAAGCTACCGCGTCATGTGGTTCTGTTTGAACCTGATGTGCGTACATTTTGATTTTATGAGTAACATGATTGTATTAATGACCAACCAACATTACCAGGCATATCCTGCTGTCTACAACTGGACAACATATCCCATCACAGCACTGTTGGATATAATCTATCGTTCCACAGCTGATGCGATCAAGGCCAAAACATTCTCCGACACATTTGTCGTTGAACTTTGTTCAGTTCTGGAGCGCGCCCTCAACTATATGCACACAGGCAATGCGTCTGTGATTGCAACCACGGTCATGAATCCAATGTGGATCGGGCGCGCAATTGTCCAAGATGGACTTCCTTGTTTGAATCCACAGAATGTCATGATACAGCATCCTTCGAAGGTTCATATATCTCATCAGCATTGGCCCTATGACCGGGTCCTACATCTACCCTATTCATCATCACGGAAGTCTCAGGTCATCAACTTTGGTAAACACCACTTCAATGTAAGTAACTATCTACTCAAACATCCATGAAATCACCGCCATAGGCTTCGGGGGCCCCTCCAGGCCCACTCTACCAATACTTAGCCTAAAGTCTGTTGGACTTTGTTTATAAAATATCCTGGGTTTATAAATGTATACTGTATTATATTTAATTACTGTTGAGTCACAAGCTTTACTTACATTAATTATAGACATAGTATAATTTCCACTTTATCATATTATGTAATCATGTCCAGTCTTACATTTATACTGAGACTTTACTTTATTGGATCTTAATATTTGTTTCTTCTACTGCTAATACACCAAAATTGCATAGAAATATTTATACATTACTCAGTGCCTACATACAGATAGGCCTGATAATCTACACTAGTACCCTTGCAATATGTTGTGGATTTTAGAACTTTGCTAATCATCTACACCACCCTTACAAGATACTGCAAGCCCATTTTACCAAATTTAGTCAGTATTATTTTCACTGGATATTACTGACAGCAACACATTATCTGATATATGTTCATACCATGCATCTTTCTTGTTACTTTGGTAGATACATTTTCTGCATGATCAAGAATACCACATGTTGCACCAAAGTTGTATCTTCCATTTCTGTCATATCTTATCCAATATCCACATGATATATATCATTTTAACCTCATTTTGAAGCCTCACTCTACCAGAATTTCCTCCCATAGATTTCTCCGCCGTAGGATCAATCCTATGGTGCACTTTTTCCTCTTCTGTTACATCGTGGTATACTAGTATTGTACTCAGTTGCTAGCCTTTCCCGCTGTAAGATCATTCTTATGGCGCACTTTCTCCTCATTGGTTTCCATTTTCTCTGGCATTCTACTCAGTTGCCAGCTTTCCATCCCTCATTTATCTAGCCTGGACCCAGGCATAACCCCCACCTTGGGACCTGTTTGTCCTTATAATGAACAGTGACATAAGCACATTGGTTCATTTTGGCCATCTCCGAGGATAAGGCAAGCAGAAGCCAAAGTACCCAGTCTTGGGTTCAAACCAAAGATCTTGGGACTTAGGGGGATTTTGCCCTTGCAAAGGGGCTCATCAGAGGGCTTTACTGCTGCCCTAATCCACCTTTGGTATTATCATGACTACCCTAGTTGATTACCAACATCACAGCCAAAAGTAACGGCCAACATCACAACAATGTAACAAATGTGACACATGTCACACACAGTGAGCTCGCCATATCTCGAGAACAGGTCCGCCAATTCCTTAGTAAATTATAGGATACAATATTGGACATACTAATGCAAGGATGGCCTGTTTACAATTCTAAAATTTTGGTATTTTTCTTTGAAGGTACCTCCAAGGAATGATTGTATAATCCGTACGTGCATTACCCGTGCTAATCACTAACCACCCAGGGCATGATGATGGTCACTGATGCAGATGGACCTGAGGACAACCATGTTAATCAACCAATACTGTCTTGAGAGTCTCCCTGACTGATTACGGTTTGGTGGCTGCTCAGTCACTTTGGTGCTCATACTCAGGACCATCAAGGGTTGAGAATAATAAGAGGGAGCGTGATGGGTTTGGTGTTAGTGGGAGAGGGGTTTCATATAGGTCAATATTCCCTTACCAAATATAAAAGGGATACCAGTATGAGCACAAACTTTCACTTTTAGGCTAGATTTGATCAGTTTTCTGTCAGGACTTGTCTTTTTCTTTTCTTTTTCCAACTCTTTTTCATCTTATCTAATCTCTTATCTATAGGTTATCTCATCTTATCTCTGTAGTTATCTTATCAACATCACATGACTGCTTATGTAAGCCAAACCGCGGTTTTGCATCATGTAGTACACATGTTGTTTGTACATATTATATTCACAGGCTCTTAGGATTAGTATATAGTTTTCATTGTTTGTATATTCGTCTCTTAACTTGATTCTCTTTGGTTTCCGCTATAACAAGTGGGACTTAAGTCGTTCATCTTCATCACTCCTATTCCCTTGAGTATTCTTGAGAGACCGCACGCCATTGTTGGTGTTTTAGCGTGTCCTTACATTTTCCATCTGGGCCCATTTTGAGGATGTGGAGATTTAGTAGGGTTAATTGGAACGGTGAATTGAAATTGTGGGGTTGAATTGAAATGGTGGAGGTTGAATTCCAATGAGGTTGGATTCAAACAGAAATTCCAATGATGGAGGCTCCAAATGTGAAGGTTCCAATGATGGTGGTTGAATTCGAATGGTGACTGTTGTATTTGGACCCTTCAGTGTTTCGATCAAACTCCACTGTTGCAATCAAGCCCCGTTGTTCCAGCTACACTCAGATCATTACACCTCCTTGCTTATTTCAACGGACAACGGTATACATAACAGTCTATATGGTCAAGACATTTTATAAACAAAGTCCACAGACTTGACCTGAAGTCTGTGGACTTTGTTTATAAAATGTCTTGACCATATAGACTGTTATGTATACTGAATTTGTGATAATCAATCATATCATCACGCGGAATTTGTATATTCTAAGTGCCCAATGATTCCTGTGTCAATATTTGATGGGTCACGTGACCCATTTAGCAGCATTGGATAGACTAGTGTTGGAACTGTTAGAGCACTGTTCATTTAGACTCCTATTATACCCCCGGACCATTTAGAACACTCTCTAGGTTATTCCAACAGTCAATGTTCATTTCAAACAGTGGCTCTGCAGTGTTGGATCAGTTGGGCCAGTGTTGGAATTGCTGGAACACCGTTCACCAATGCTCTATTGCACTTCTGGCCAATTTAGAACACTCTCAGGTTAATTTCGGTGGTTGAGGTTTATTTCAAACACTCCCTGTCACACTACCGCAGTCAAGCAGTCACATGTCACACATTGTCACACACGATGAGCTCACCATATCTCGACAACGGGTCCGCCAATTTCTTAGCAAACTTGGGGATATAGTATTTGATAGTATTAATTAGGAATGGCTTATTTACAATATTGGAATTTTGGGATATTTTTATAAAGGTACCTTCATAGAATGCTTGTTTAATGTCTCAGTGTTCTTGAATACCGCGGAGTTGCACCCGATGGACCACATGTTCCCAACCACCGTCGCACCCACGGGAATGAGGGTGTTGTTCTATATAATGTCCTTTGTTGCACGGTGTGCAAATTCGCCCACGCTGATGGGGTGTCAGCGGAACGTCTTAAGGACGAATGCGGCGGATTGGGGGAGGGAGGGCTTTTCGGTGAGGTGCAGGGGGAGTGGGGCAGGTGGCGAGGAGCTCAGTGCGCGCACAGGCGTAGGTTACCATGCCCCTACCGGTGAATATCGGGCTCGTTTCTTCCCAAATGAACCCAGGTTGTGCAGGCGTTGCGGGATTCTACACTCCCGCCAGCACATCTTGTTCGATTGTCCCCTTTATTGGCGCGACACGTCCAAGATCAAGTCTCTCCCGGACCTTCAAAACTCTCACGACAGTTTTGAATGGCTCAACAAGTTCCTCACCCGTAATCCGAAGGCCTTTTCATTCGATCATGCGCCTTCTGATATCCCCCTCCATCCAACCGATGACTTCGTGTACCCACGACGGCATCCCCATCCCGACACTGGCGATGGCCGCCTACGTGGCGGAGACTTTCTGCATGACCTGCGGGCGGTCTTCGTCCCACCGGAGGATGTCTGGTGGAGACGGCTTGATTAACTTCGCTTGTCTCCCAGACCTTTTTGCTTCCCTCACCAAACTCAATTGGCCCCTCGAGTGCCTCGCCTAGCAGGGTACGGCGCACATATACCGCATGTCAATGACTTTAAGGCTCCGTTAGGTTACATTGTATATGCCCAGTGTGTTTCGCTCATCCGCATGTATCTACATAGCGACCGCTCACTCCTTCTCGGGAGCGGTATATAAATATCACCTGATTAAAAAAAAAAAAAAAAAAAAAGAGGATATCCACTCGGCTGTGTGGCGTGCGACTGCGAGATGCTCGGTCAACTCTAGCGCAGAGAGGCCATGTCTACTACATACCAATGTCCGATTTCTATTAAAAAAACTGTGAGCGATAATGCACATCCTGCACGAAAAACATGAACTTGCCATGGGCAAGTACAGCGGCTAAGCCCTGCTCATCTTGACATATCGGCAGTATCCCGGTGTACACGACAATGAGTCCTTTGCTTCGCAGGTAAGCCCACGCTACATGTATCGGATGTCAGCCACTTACCAGGAACGGCCTGAGCATTGACCATCTTGGGATTATTCACAACAATGACGTCCCACTCCTTTTCGGGCCCCGTGGGGACCTCCACGGCAGCCCCGCCGAAACTCGCATCCAGATTCCAAATGTCCCCGTCCGAAATGATCTTATGTTGTGGTGCTGTTCCCCAGGTGCGACGCAGCCAGGACTCGCACTACGACGCAGCGGACGTGTCTTGAGACCGGGTGGTTCACGGGTAGTGCATCTTGCTTGAATTCTTCCCGGGATTGTTGCCGTGCAAGTTCCCCGATCTATGATAGAGGTGTAAGCTCGCACAACATGGACAATAGCGCTACTGGTACCTGGGCCTCGTATCTTGGGCTGGTGTTCATGAACCGCCATCTCCGACAAGCTAGTCTCATGGGGTTTGTCAGTAGGCAGCACTGTGAATGGTGTACGACTGACTGAGCAACATAGTAAGCCAACCCAAGGCCTGCTGCTCCCACTACGACCTTCACTCCGGCATCTGATTTGATGAGGGGACACCTGGAGTTGGAGAACCGGATGTATTGTACATTTCGGGGCACAGAAGTGGCAAATGAACGGGTGGCGGGGATTCGACGAGCGCAACACAAGGCGAGCTTTGATATGGCTGGATTACAATAAACGAGGGATAGCGCGTCGCGCCCGCAATATCTGTGGGTACCAGATGCGAGAAGGTAGTGAGTGAACCAACACCCAGCCTGATTCACCTTAGTTATTGAGAGCATAGACGAAAAAAATAACGCACCCCAGCACCCATGATCCCGGAGTGGGCTCTGCAGGCTGGTATAGAGAGATCCCAAGCCGCGCGGTGTTGAAAATGCATAGCACAAGTACCAGCGGCAATTGAGGTGTCGATAAGAGTGCATGACGAGATCACTCCGAGATGAGACCTGCCTTGATTGTGAGAGTTCGGGGCAGCGTTGAAAAGACAGTTGTCTCATTTGCGAGAGACTCGAGTCGGGGGAGTGTTGACGAGAGAGGGTGGCAGACAGCGGGGTGTTGAAGTGGAATAGAGCATTGAGACGGCTTGAGGAGCAGTGAGGGGAGCAATCTTGAAGGAAATTGCCGAAAAGTTCACGGCAATCGCCGCGAGCTTAGAGCTTAAATCCTTCAGGTGGTAATACTGTGCCATTTCATTCAATTCGACGGTCACGGGTCACACGGCATTTGTCGGCGACGAAAATCGGTACGATGTCACGGGTCACGGCGGGTTCGTCGAATGGAAACGAGCGTCACTCATGTCAAAATTTTCGGAAGGTGCCCGAAAACGCTGCTTTTGGTGCCAAATGTGAAAAAAATTTCCCGGTTCGTCGAAATTCTTTCGGCTGTCACGGTCACACTGGGTAGTGTTGAATAGCTAAAATAAGTCGAATAGGTTTTCGAAGGTCACGGGTCACACTGGTGTCGAATTGAATGAAATGGGACAGTATACCGAGTCAAAATATTTTGGACTCGGGACCCTCTACCAATGCTGAAGTCTGAAGACCACGTTAGACGGAATGTAAGGTTTTAAGTTTCGCACCTCCTCAACTCATAATTACGCCACTTTGGGCAGGTAGCCCCGGGCCCCACCGCAGCCGATGCCAATGCTGGATTCCTTGAACATTATTTCTCGCTACCACCCATGTTTTTGTTACATGTAATATTTTAACCGGCACACACGTTTATAGATTTGGTTTAAGACGGCAGTATCGTTGCAGTGGTTAGGCCGTCGAGTTAAATGGGATGGTCATACTTATTGGCCTTGATGCGAGCAGGCGCAGCGCGAAATCCCTGGCGATGTCAAGCACATTCCCTCGGTTGCCTTATGAGTCAACAGTAAACAATGAATGTCATGCGTGGCCCGTGGGGTGTGGGTGGTGGGCGTCTCGCACAGTATCAGGACAACACACAGTCCAACGAACCCCTCGGGAGTCGGAGCCTCCTGGTCACTTCCACTCCCCGGGGCAGTTACTGTGGGGTTAATTTGACAATTTTGGATCCGCTCCTCGATATCACGGCTCACTCTGTTACCAGTCGTAAATTGCTACCTTGGTACAGAACGTGCTACAAATAGCGTGGGTGTCCTGTAGTGTCGAGCAGTCATGACAAGCCGGTATAGCATGTGCCGCAAATAGCGGCGAGGGCGAACGTCAAATGCCTAGACACGGAACTGAATAGACTGTTTATGAGATGCTGATTCGTGGGCTGCTAATGATGCTTTCATCACTGATCTCGCTGCTTATGCAAACACGGGCAGAATGGAGTCGTTCCCTGCAATACCTACCGTTGGCTTGCCCTCATCGGTCATTATTCACAATGGGCGGGCTGTGGACTTTGCGTGTAGAAATGGGCGGATATACGAACCAGACTGAGCGCACAAGATTTCTGTTGTACCGCGGCGCTAATGACTTTGCCCATGGCCAGCGCCGGCCGCGGTTGTCTCAACATTGCCTACAGCTACTTACACTCAAATTTGAATGGGTTTTCCATGAAGTTAAAAGTCAAACATACATTTTTACATAATGCCAGCGACGACCCAGAAACGTCTACAGCATTATTAGTATGAGCTCCATGTCATAAACTGATGCTGCCGAGACTGCCGAAAGAAGTTGAGACCCGGAGAAGCAAATTTGTGGGACAGCGAAGCAGAGTAGACCTGGCCCTGCTCAACGACCGTGCTTGGCCGACCAACAAGCGCACCGTCCGGTCCACCCATTCGATGCACGACGACGACACTTATTCGTCACCCTAGCTCACCTATCAAGGACATTCACGACACTGCGTGGCAGTGCGTCTCATGTCATTGAGCGCTTTATTTCCTTCTCTAACGAAGCAAAACCTGGCAATCGTGTCCTTGATCTATTCGCTGATCGCATCACCTTTGAAGTTTCTCACACTCCAAATCATCTGATATCATCGAGCGTCCGAGACCACAAAGAGCATCCGTCAGCATTCGTCAGGCGAGCGGATCTGACAAACATATGGTGAGCGTGAAAATGACAGAAAATGTTAAGTCCGTGTGTGACCCAAGTCACACGGCTACACTGCCCTTGAAAGTCTGGTCACTCTGCCCAGGATGATATATCAGTGAATTCCTGATTCCGGCACCGCTCTACCATCTCAGGATTCATTATCACAAACATCCAATGGGCCGTCTTAGATCAATGGTTTCTCATGCGTTTATGGCGGACGGTTCTGATATCTCGCATCTCCAAACGTTCCGCCCTCTTCCAAGAATTCCGAGAACAAGTTTCGGCCAAGAAAAACTCCCGTGGACAAGATAAGTCTCCCCGTCCGTTCACCCGTGCTTACAGCTCTTTTTCTGTGGGTCGCGACCGACCTGTGAACTCCCGGGCATCAAATTTCCCTTCCACACCAAGACAAAACTAATTCGTGTATATACCACATCTCCTCGTATATACACCTCCAATCTAATCTAAATTATCTGTGTATCCAATTCACCTTAGTTAACCTACTACTTGCCCAAATCCAACACCTACCATGTCGTCTGTAGCAAGATATCATCTACCCAGCCATCAATCAATCTTGAATGTTCTTGCCTATTGGAAATCAAATTACTAACCGTTTCAATCTCAACCATCATCCACGCGGAGAAACCTCAATCCAAATCGTCAGCCACAGCCAGCCACAAAAACATATCCACGTACTACGCTTCGAGCCCACACTCTGCAGCTAGCCTCCGTACTCTCTATGATTCGCGGAATTATTTTATGGTTTTGTCGAAGCAGCTCCTTCCAGGCCCCTGGTTTCATTGGCACAGCCTCTTCAAGACGTATCTTCTCCAGTCGGCTCTGGAACCATGCCTCGTTGTCTGCTGTCCATTGCCCATGGTACACGCCCGAGCCCCTCCATGTTTTTTGCTGCGGCCACCAGGATGCTTCTCCAACCTGAACTCGATGTCCGGTCTCGATCCGATATACCCCGCAAATCAGCTCCAGCTCAGTGGAATCCAGTGCGTCGTCCACCAGGTGCATTCCTCGCTCCGAGTCCACCGATTGTCCGGCCCAGTCTGCCCTGCTTGATGGCCCGTCCAACACATCCCGAATCCGCACCACGTCCTTTGCCAACCTCCATACAATCCCCCCCGCCTTCATCGCCGCCGCACCAGCTCGACCCCGCAATAGTTGACTTCGCAGTTGCTCATACGCAACGTAATCTTCCCTCGTTGCCACAAACCCCCTTTCTCGACGTCCCAGCCCTGAAACCGCCTGTGTAATCGGCTGCCGAGGAATCCGTCGATACCGCGCCGTCTTGAATTCAATCCCTCGCCCGACCAGCTGACGAACAATCTCCCGAATCCCCGTCCAGCCTTCCCGGTGGATTTGCGCGACCGTTATCGCATCCTCCGTGTAAATAAGCCAGTACTGGTCGAACCGCGACCTCGACGAGTCTGCTCCGATCAAATACCCCCCCTATTCATCCGCCACACCTGGATTCCCTCCACACGCGTCCTGAGCCCGTTTTCCCCCCTCCTATTAATGTCCCAAGACCCAGGAAGGTGTTCTCTGCGCTCGTTGCATTCAAACGATGTGTTGACCCATTCTACCATCGACGCCGCCCACCCCACGTTCGACCTGCCGAATCCCCCATTCCCCGCAATCTTGAAGGCTACCTTGATGCTATTCTCCATGCTCTTTTCGCCTGTCTCAAGAAAGCTCTTCCCTCCCAAAACGGGACCCCGAGAAGATACTCGAAATCCGTACCGGGAGCGTAGGAATACGTCTGGGGCATCCGTCGAGACCTCCGCCGACCGCGCGCTTCTCTCTACTGCCCACGTCTCGGCTGCCATTCGGAGACCCTCTGCCCCTCTCACGTTTGCCGCACTCGATCCGCCCCCGCCCGCCTCATTCCCCATCACCACATCGCCCTCTGCCACCGGCGGAGGTACAATGTCCAGCCCTTCGTCGTCTCCGAAATCGTCATCATCAGAGTCCTCGTCGTTGACCACCGACTCCACATTATGCATTGAGCACATGTCCCACTCATGGCGGTGGCTGAGGTATATTCGCTGGTGGGAGAGATAATTCTTAAACACCCTACGTGCGAGTTTACGATCCACTTTCTTGCGGATCCACGTCCCGCCCTCCTCTTGCTCCCACTCAAAGTAGCTCGCGCTTTTTACAAACCGACCCGTCCTTGCGTCCGCTTCGTGTGACATCCTTTTCTGCTTGGCATTTTCTCCCTCGTGCTTCAAATGTGATATAGCCTGCGCCTGCATGCGCCCAATAAACGCAAGTGGCGTTTCTCCCTGTCTCTGTCCCGAAGACGGTTCCAGCAGTGGTAATGACGGTGGCGGGGCCGTCGTGGGGCCGGACGGATTGTAGCCGTATTCCGTCTGGCTGTATTCGATCCCGTCGAGGGCAATCTCGGCGTATGGAACTGGTGGTAGCTCAGACACACGCAAGGCGGAGGCAAGGTGCGAGGTCTCTGGTCGTTGTGGAATCATCTCGGCCCTCCGCTTGGCTTCTTCCAAGACCCCGGGTGGCGGTCGGAAGTTCAGCATCCCTATGTCTCGAGGTTCGACTTGAAGAGAGGGCAACTCCCCCCAAAGCACCCAGATCGGAACATTCGCGGCTAGAAAACGCGACATCCAAGGCCCCCAGACAGTGTCTAATCCCCACAGGTATCCTCCTGGACGCGATCCAGGTGATATGTCGCAGACCAAGGACCCCCGCAGACACTCAATCCAAGCCCGCTCAAATGGGTCGGTTTCTCGAGACCGCAAGGCCTCGAACGCAGGCTCAAACAGCGGTTCGGAGGATTTTCTGTCCGCGTCGTCGTTTATCCAGAGCGTGAGCGCGAACGTCAGGTACCCCGCTAGCATCATAAATGCATCGCGAG
>JADNYI010000442.1:0-26568 GCA_015501065.1 Infundibulicybe gibba | reverse complement strand
GAACGAGGGGAGCTTCCCACCACTCGAAAAGTAGCCAGCAATGGCTAACCTCAACCAACCCTCATCATCACATGTACATCCATTTGCGAATAGCAACAATCTCCTCGAAATAATCCCCAACAAAATTGATGTCGAAGAGGAATCCCGGTTGTATGATGACATATATTGTGTGGGTCTCATCATCCTATACTTCCGGATGATCACTTCAATTTTCCTTCAATCTCCTATAGGGCACAAAACAAAACTCAGGCCCCAAGATCCGATCCCAATCCCCTCCCGTACCGCCATCCGTTTTTTCCAATGACATCTGGTTGGGGGACAACTCTGGCGAAAGTCTAGCATTCGCACGAGATGTAAAAATCAGCGGGTGGACAAATGTTGGTGATACACTTGGCGGAGCATATGTTGGTGAGCCCAAAACATATTCATGTACCGTAAAACCAACTTTCGAACTGGGGCAGTATATGATTGTGTTGTAAAGACCAAAGAGGTACATGTGTCTCTCCTGGCATCCTTCTATTTCTAACATAAGCGGATGTTAGGGTACATTGATCCATGCACACAAACGGTACAGCGCTTTTGTTGAATTAGAAGCCTCGCTTCACCGGAGTTTACCAGTACGATTTTCCTCCCGCTTATTAGTTGGTAACTGAGTATTTCTCAGAAGAACCAACGACATCTTATTCCATCCCTGCCGCCGAAAGCTCCCCTTGCCCGCTATCGACCAGCATTCTTGGACCGACGACGACGCTTACTGCAATATTGGCTCTCTGCGATCCTCCTACATCCCGATATTGGCTCATGTCAAACCGTGAGACTCTGGATCATGGATTAAACTTACATAACAATAGTGTTGTTGTACGCTATCCTGCCATAGTACATCTCATCGCTGTAATATATGGATCCGTGTCATTGTTGACTAACCCAGCGCCTGGTGTGAGCGTCGGTAGCAGCCCCACCAAGCGGCTTTATGTACTTGATCTCCTCTTCCAAGTGATAACCCCCAAGCCAATCCGGTGTTTGAGTTCGTAGAGTAAGTGTGAGGTTCGCCCAAGGCTTCCCATCGGGTAAGTGTGTAACATATAGCACATATCGCCCTAATCGGTAGGCCCGGTCCCGGGCAAAGGTTGGCGAGATGGGCGTGGTTGGGTTGGTGTCCATGCCAGGGGTCCGCTCCCTAATCCCTCCATACAAAAGATGATCTGAACGCCCCGGGGAATGAAGAATTCGTTCATTCCACACATCGACGATTTCAGCGGTATTTGCTGGAGGCCGGTCCCTCCAGATATGTGCAAGGCTCTGAAAGGATCATATCAAATTTGAATAAGAAGGTTCTGTGACGCGGGGGGCGGATGGTACCCACCACGATATAACTTCGCCAATGGTTGGGCGCTGTGTCACGATCGCGCAAGGGAACCGGCACTTCCATGTGCTGGTCAATATCGTCCATGTTTTGTAGGAGCTTGAATGTGCTGAATGGCTTTGGTGCTTGCAAATTCGGGGGTCCCGTTGGTGGCCCATGGGCGGGGCTTAGCGGGTTAGTTAGAGTCGGATGGCGAGAGATCTCAAGGTCCTCTCGGGCATAGTGGTTGAACACTCGCACCACCATAGCAAAATAAATTATCCCGATGGAAAATATCACTGAAATGGCAATCTGGAATGGGAGCGGGGGCGTCGAAGTCGTTGTGCCGCTATTAGTATTGCCGCCCTGGCCTTGCCAAACGTACGACAGTATACAAACGAAGAAGCAGATGATGGACCTAGGTCGGCCATTCGGGCTTAGCTTAAGCCGAGTCCAGAAAGCAACAACCTACCAAGATAAACCACACAGCAGGCATAGCAATAAGGACCCAGGCATTCCAAAACGCAGACTTGTCCGTTTTTTTTCGCGTTCTGTCACAGGATATATTAGATGATGATTGAAGCTAGGTCAGTGAAATACCTCGACATATCTTGCCGCGCTGTACATCTTCTTCATTGTCCCAAACCGGATGATGTACAGACATCCGTACAAGAGGCTCATGAGCCCGAAGAGGAGGGACAGGAGAGCGCTGATTTGACAAGCAGATGACGGGTCGGTTTGCAGTTGTAAAATGGCGACCACACTCCTACAGATGTTTAGTTGTCACCATATAAATCCACAAGAGGCAAGACGTACGATAGGAGCAATACAGATACAACATTGAATGTTTTCCACTCTTTGATGAGCGAGCTTGCAAACGACTCCCAAGAGGACTTGAATGTGGCTAGCTTTGTTCGTCGGCTGTCAGCCCAAACCGTCATATTCTCCCATGCGTCATCAGAAAGGAGCAAGATCTCATCAACATCCTCCTGAGATAATTCGGCGTCGTGGATGACCCGGCCCACTCGAACGAAGTACATGGGTGGGAGGCGCAGAAGGGCCAGCAGGTATGCCCCCTTGATTACTTCTTGGGCCGCATTGACTACTGTATCCATGGACATTCGGAACGGGATTTTGGACGATAATTCTCCCGATTTATGTGGAGTCACATCCTGATTCTCTTCGGAACACTTTTCCTCCTCCACGTGATTCTGCTGCTGATCCGACTCATGAGGTTGCTCCGGGGGTGGCGTCAGCGGCCAGTGTTGGCCTGTGAATGGATTGGTAAGGATAATAGTGTCCGTTGGAGATGGAGGGTGGTGGTGGACGATAACTCTGGATTTGGGTGTGGTCGGCCCCAGACCCGTGCGGCAACTGATGTTGGTCGTGGATATAGCAATGTGGGGATGCAGCTGTGGTCGGCTGTGATATGTGGCTGGATGGCGATATTTTGTTTGATATGAACTACGGAAAGTGGACGTGGCCCGGAGGAGGCTCGGTCTCGCGATACCCTGCCACGGGAACTCCACGTGCTCGCCGGAGGACGCACCACCAACCGCTGGAATTGGAGGTGCACCGCGTGTTGTCCGATTACCAGGACCATTCAAAGTATCCAACCTGTCCAGAAGATTCGACAACTCCAGTTTCCGTTCATCGATGTCACGAAGGAGATTTGCGCCGAATGCTTTGACACACTCGATAAGCTCTGTTTCTCTCGAGTCTTGGCCATGCGGGAGATTGGCGTCTGCTGGGTGTCCGGATTGAGTGGTCATTGCGTAGTCGGGTGGTACTCACACTCCAGGAGACACGAATATAAACCCAGCATAGGCGCCTAAGGGGCTCTCTTGACCTGCCTGTGCTGCCTTGGCGCTGGAGTAGGTCCCCGGGCCGTGGTCAATTTTGATCGAATGTGATACGTGAGGTCAGGGGATAGTCGACATGAGGCACCGGCCAGTCTAAATTATGGGATCCGAGCGCCTCCTGAATTAAGAGCCCTCGCTGGTATCGTCAGAGTGAGGGCATTCGACCTTGCCCATCCTCAAAGGCGTGAATATTTGGCCTTGAGGCAATAGCCCCAGGAAACGTTGGTGCAACGTTGCGGTTCCTGCACGGGTTATTTAATCATATTAATACCGCGTTATGCACCTCTATTTTGGATAAGATCAAAAATTTCGGACGTGATTGCTTCCGACGAAAGGTGACTGTCAAATAATTTGGAAGATGCTAGGAAGAGAGGGGGATCTGGAAATACTGACGACTTCAAAGAACTGCCGAGGGTGCGAAGCTTGCGGGTTGAGATAAACCAAGACATAGTTCTTGAATGGAGGAGCACCTAGCAAATGATTAGGGACGTCCGAGTTTCACACCACCCATATTTTTCGGTTGCAGGCCGCGAACGTTGATCCGACCCGTGGTGCCCGACATGCAGTGAGACTCACGAATGATGCAAGACGGCCGGTGGCTCCCCATGGGGACTGCTTGCTGCATTGCCTGAGAAGTGGATTGATAACAATTAATTGAATAATGAATCGCCTCACCAAATTCCGAAGACGCCCGTTCTCACATAAACATATCCTAACTATATGGGGTCCTGGACGGTGCAAATTTCAAACAGCGGCCGGATCCGTCCTTGATTAGGGTAATTTACTTGAATGCACTGGAGGACACGAGGTGCCCAACTATCAAAAACCACCTGCCAGGAGGTCAGGTGTGTGAAAATGAAGAATGTCAGAAACTAGCAGATTTATGACCTATACGAAGATGGTTGAAAACAATCGGAATATTCTTCGATTCAAGGCGGTAAAGCATGCACAATGCAGCACATAGCGCCTGCTTGAGGGCCCCGAACAGGTGATCGGCAGAAGGGACTGGTGATGGATGGCTAAGAATACGGGAAGTGGCGCTGCGCACACAGCAACACATGAACCATCCAAAACCTCCGCGTTGAGGTGGGAAGATGTAAATTGCATCACTCAAATCGCCAATCCGGTGTCACTATCGCACGAATATTCCAAACACCGCCTATTGATCTGAGCGTCATAGAAGGATGTTGTATGAGGGAGGATACAACACGTGTTCGCGGCGCGGGGTAGCAGAAGACACAAAAGACTCAGCTAAACATACGGTATACCAGCACACGTGTCAGAGCCGGAAGACGCGGGAAACCGAGTATCTTCATTCCAGTCCATTACCTAGATCATAATGTATTTCCGCATGCACACGTTCGTATCGTTGCCCGGGTTGCCCCTGCTCTCCTTATGGAAGCGCTGGTTCGTACTTTACCAACGCCGAAACATGAGGCTGATAATTTCTTGCTGCCTTCGGATGACCACGGAATTCTCCGGGACAACAGTGGCCGGACCGATGCTAGTAGCGCCAAGCTTCCGTCTCGCTTTTGTGAAACGATACGAGCACAAGTAACTCGCACAGATGCTTTGAGTACCTTTATTCAAGAACGGAGTATTTTTGTCCACCTTGCTCTGTTTTCACGAATATGTTATCGACGCCAATGGCCTCACAATGGCGTCATAGTGGTCATTCCGAGTCAAATGAATATTTAAGACTCGGTATATTACCACCTGAGACAATTTAGGCTCTATCGTTGCGGTGATTGCCGGGACACTCAGCCTGTCGGGGGTTTAAATGCTTCGGCAAGTTCCTTCACAGGTGGTGTCCCTCATCACTCATGGTTGCCTCGCGGAATCTAAGCGAGATAAACTCTTTCTTATAGGTCTCGGGCCCAAATGGATGCTGGAGTCTGGAGATCACTATGTGCTTTTCTCCTCATGACTCATATAGTATTGACAATGCTTATAGTATCACGCTCGTTGTCATGCAGAGCCATTCCTCTCCTTTCTCTTTTCCTCCCCCTCCCCTTCCTCTATCGCACCCGGACCAGCATACTACTGCAAAGCATCACGGAAAATGGAAGTTTCGGACCTTCCCCATGCCGTCTCACCACTCGTCTCACTAGCTCCAGTAAAATCGTGGTTTTCAGCCTCGGGAGTGCCTCAGGAGGTTGGGAAGTCAATTTAAGCAGAAAAGTCGGCCATATCATTTGGAAACCATCAGTCCGTATCCATTTTATCTATCTCAGCTTCATCTCTGTGCTCCTTGCCTCAAAGAACACAGATATTGGGACTGGTAGCGCCCAGCAGTGTCCACCAACAATTTTAACCTTCTCCCATTCCGTTTCGGCCCCATCCCGCTCTAGCACCCTCAGGACACGTTTGGGTATCATCCCTTCCATCGCCTATACCATTGTCTCGCTTGCCCGCCCTGGGGAAGTCATCCAGTGGGCCCAAACTCATACAACAGCTATCACTCCCTATTTCCCAGTCGTCTTTGCTCTAGACCGCCCCGCCGCTTGTAGACATGTTCCATAGTAGTCCCCTAACGTCCCCCTACCCGCCGTTTAGCCCGCGCGCCTCAGTAAATGCGTCAGAAGCGTCCAAAGCGTCCAGAGCGCCACACCATGTCTCAGCATCGCCCGTGCCACCAAATATATCGCAAATGCAGCCAGAGGTATTTCTAGATGTTAGGAATCGGATTTCAAACTCGCGGCCCAACGTTCTAGCACAGGGAATAGCACAGAAGCGCCCAGACCGCCCAGAGCATCCCCCCAGACTTCCGCCCCTCCACTCCTCTTCCACATATCACCAGTATCACTAGAGGTTCGTATTAGGTCTATAGCTCAGTCCCACAGCCATCCGTCGCCTCTGCAAAGTCCGGAAAACATGAAAAACCCGTCCGATGTGCCCAGCACCCTTCCTCAGCATCTGCAGGATATTGTCGACTCAGTACTCGCCACCCTCCCTCCCCCTTCGCTTCCGTAGCTCCCCAACACCCTCTCGTCGTCGTCTTGCCACTTCTGCAGCTGCTCCGGGCATCACCTTCAGCCTAGTCATATGGTGTTGCATGGGTATCTAAGTGTAAGGAAAGGTTTGCCATAATGCGGACAGTTGCGTCCTCCGCTTGGCTTTGTTCATCCCTTGTTGCCTCCGAGGGATCTATATCCATGACCGCATCGACTTTCTGCACCGCGCGCACTCAATGTTAGTGCTTGGATAGCCAGCGCGTCCACTGCTGCCTGCGCCCCCCTCTTCCACCCCTCATTTTCCTCCGCTCCCTAGTAGTTTAGTATTGTCTTAATCTCCTTTCAATTTCTATTAGCTACCATCCCTGCTCTCTATCATTGATTGCTTGAATGGTATTATCTCTGGCACTATCATTTATTCAAGTGAAACATTAAGGAATCGGGATTAAGAACAAATTAAATCATAATATTATAAGAGATATCTTTGCCTCATGCAGAGCAACCATAAATGACTCGGAACCTGCCGTGCGAAGCAGCGGCCTACACCTCAAGTATGTCTGTGTACTAATATCCTTTCAAAAATTATATGCAGGAACCGATCGGGTATGCTTACAACGTGATCGTTATTGTAGAAGGTGCCTGGGGGCGCCAAAGACGCTCCATGAGATCCACAACGCCATGGAACGTGAATTTGGTGTGAGCGAGACCATACACAGGACCAACAATCTATCCTCAACCTGTTTAGTCGTGTTACATCTTGCCATCAGTGACATATGACATGTGACAATTGTCGACTCGAATATGGTACAGAGCTTTCGCTGAACTAGACCAAAGTTGACTTCACCGGGGGCTACCAATAAAATCTCCCCCCCCCCCCGCTACTGATCAGTTGGTAACCGAGTATTCTTCCGAAGAACCAACGACATCCGAGTCCTGTTCCATATCTGCCACCGAAGTTTCCCTCGCCCGATACCGACTGGCGTTTTTGGATCGAAGCTTATTGCTATATTGGCTCTTCGCGATCCTTCTGCATCCCGATATTTTCTCGTGAGACTCTGGATCATGGATTAATTTTACATGGTAATCATATCGCTATCCTCCGCTATAGTACATCTTATCACTGCACACAAACCCGTATCATTCTCGACCAGACCCTCACCTAACATGGGTGTTATTAGAAGCCCCACCCAATGGTTTTACAAATTTGATGTCTTCTTCCAGGCGATAATCTCCGAGCCAACCTGAATCTGGTGCTCGAGCTCGCGGAGTAAGTGTGAGGTTCGTCCAAGGCATCCCATCGGGTAGGTGTGTCATATATAATACATATCTCCCTGACTGATTGACCTGATCCCGGGCTGAGGTCGGTGAGATGGGTGTAATCGGATCAGGGTTTTCCAATCTCTCCATACAAAAGATTGCCTGGGCACCCCGGGGAATGAAAAACTTGTCGTTCCACATATCAACGATTTCGATGGTGTTCGCTGGAATTCGGTCCTTCCATATACGTGCAAGCGTCTGGAAATCACGTATCAAAAATTGAACCGGAGGGTTGGGAAGCAAATAGTACTCACCGCAATATAACACCACCAATCATCGGCCCGTGTGTCTCGATTACGCAAGAAAGTCGGCACCTCAGTCATATACCGGTCAATATCGTCCATGTTTTGCAGGGGCTTAAATGTGCTGAAGGGCCTTGGTGGCCGCTGCATATCTGGAGTTCTCATGGGTGGCTCTGGTAATCCATAAGCAGGGCTTAGCGGGCTGATCAGGGTCGAGCGGCGAGAGCTCTGGGTGCCCTCGTGAGAGTGGACTCGACCGTCTTTATGTGCATAATAGCTGAATGTTTGCGCCACCATCACGAAGTAAATCAGCCCAATGGAAAATATGACCGAAATCACAATCTGGGCTGGGAGTGAGGGCGTCGAAATCGTCGGCCTCCGGCTACCGGTATTGCCACTCTGGTCCTGCCAAACATACGACAGTATACAGACGAAGAAGAAGATGATGGACCTAGGACAGCCATCAGATTTAATCGATACCGGTCCGGGGGGCGACAACCTACCAGGACAGCCACACAGCAGGCATGGCGATGAGGACCCAGGCATTCCAAAATGCGGAATTGTTCGTTTGTTTCGCATTCTGTCAACAGGATCTATTAGACCGTGATCCTAGACTGGGCCAATGACATACATCAACATATCTGGCCGCGCTGTACATCTTCTTCATCGTCCCAAACCGGACAATATACAGACACCCGTACAAGAGGCTCATGAGCCCGAAGAGGAGGGACAGGAGAGCGCTAATTCGACAAGCAGATGATGGATCAGTTTGCAGTTGCAGAATGGCCACCACGCTCCTACAATTTTTTTAAGTTGCTGCCGTACAAATCCGCGAGAAGACGAGGACGTACGATAAGAGTAACACGGACACAACATTGAATGTTTTCCATTCCTTGATGAGCGAGCTCGCGAACGATTCCCAGGAGGATTTGAATGTCGCCAGCTTCGTCTTCCGGCCGTCATTCCAACTTGTCATAGTTTCCCATGCCTCATCAGATCTCATCAAGATCTCGTCAATATCCGCTTCAGATAACTCGGCGTCATGGATGACCCTGCCCACCCGAACGAAGTACATAGGCGGGAGGCGTAGGAGAGCCAGCAGATACGTCCCCTTGATTACCCCTTGGGCTGCGTTGACTGCTGAATCTACGGAGACTCGAAGTGAAAGCCTTGGGATCTTGGATGACAATTCGCCCGATTTACGTGGAGGAGCCATACTCTGATTTTCTTGAGATTTGTTTGCCTCTACTTGATTTTCCTGTCGATCTGACTCGTAGGATTGCATCGGAGAAGATACCAACGGCCAAGGTTGGCCAGTGAACGGATTGATAAGGGTAATGGTGTCTGCTGGGGAAGCCGGGGCAGGGTTACGTCGGGCAATAGCCCCGGATCGGGGCGTGGCCGGCAGACCTGTGGGGGCGCCGCTGGTCGTAGGTATAGCAAGACGTGGATACACCTGTAGATGATTTTGGTTTTGGATTTGAGATATTCCTGTGGAGGAATAACGGTATTTTGCATCATCTAAACTGCTGAACGTGGATGAGGTCCGGAAGCTTGGTCGTCCAGTGCCCTGCCACAAGAACTCTACAGGCTCGGTGTAAAGAGTACCGCTGGAAATCCCCGGAGTCGGGCATGCACTACGGATTGGTTGATTAGCAGGATTGATCAAGATGTCTAATCGGTTTAGAAGATTTTTCAGTTCCAGCTCCCGCTCATGAGTGTCGTGAAGAAGATTTGCGCCAAATGCTCGAACACATTGAAGGAGTTCGATTTCTTGCGAGCCCTGGCTGAGCGGGGGATCAGCATTCGTTGGTTCTTCGACCTGGACTTGGTCCATTGCGCAGGTCAACTCGAGTACAAGAGGACCAAACTCGCCCCAGCAGCGTGATATAAACTAGCATAATGGCGCTTCTCTTGACAGGTTTAAACCAGCTGTGCGGTTTAGCGCTGAGAAGGCAGGGCACGCCCCTCTACCCGTGGGGGAGGTTGTCCGAATTTAGAACGTGAGATCAAGGGACAAGTCGGCATGATACTCTGGCCAATCCAAGCGCTAGAATCCGAGAATTTCCTACTTTTTCGGATTCAAGCTATGCCACTGGTTTCATCGGAGTGATAATGTCCGACCCCTGCCCAGCTCCCCGTGTTCGCGAGCTATTTTTCCCCACTGGCCTTGAGGCAATAATTAACTAACCTAAAACTAGGGCTTATGGCATCGCGCTGGAACATGCGCATTGCGAAGGGCGAGTGACAAGGGCGGATTGTCGCATGATCCTTTCTGGGTCACGTCGTTGTGGCTTGCGGGAATAAGTACACTCCATCTCGATCCGCCCTGGGCAGTGTTGGCGAATGCGGTGGTGTGGTTCGTACAGTTACATAGTTTAACCAATCGGGTTGATCCTGTAACTAGCACGAACCACTCCCTTGGATAAGATTGAGCAGCGAGATGTGGTTGCTTCTGGTTAAGGTGTCTGTCAAATCGTTCGGGAGAGCAAACTGGTAGCATGAAAAAGGGGTTATTCAGGAATACTTACTGGCTTCAAAGAAATTCCGGGGATGTGAAACTCGTGAGTTTGTGATAAAATGGCTGGGTTTGATGTGACCGCCACCATCGGGTTCTATCTGGATTGAGTCTGTATTATTTGGGCAACCCAGTGCAATATTCAATGTCCGATACGGAACCACTCGAGGGGAGTCTATGAGGCGTCATGTCCCGGGAAGTAGATATCACAACAATGAATGACTTCATGATCCCATGGTGGGTACGGCCGTAGCTTACATGTATTTATCGAATGGCATACGGCTAGCCTCATGGCAGCAGCGATGTAGGGGCCGGCCTATAAAAGAGAATATATGGATACTAAATTTACATGGTAATGATTATATCGTTGTACGCTATCTTTTTCTATAGTACATCTCATCGATATCATTGTATGCATATGAACCCGCACGTCATTGTTGACTAGACTAACGCCTGGTGTAAGAGTCAGTAGTAATCCCACTCAGTGGTTTTACACATTTTATGTCTTCTTCCAAGCAATAATTTTCAAGCCACTCTGGTGCTTGGGCCGTGGAGTGGGTGCGATATTTCCCCAAGGCTTCCCGTTGGGGAGGTGTGTAATATATAGCACGTATCGGCGTTGATTGACCCGATCCTGGGTTGAGGTTGGTGAGACAGGCGTAGTCGGGTTGGTTCCAGGGCTAGGATCTCCTTCCAACTCCATGGCGATGAGGACCCAGGCATTCCAAAATGCGGAATTGTTCGTTTGTTTCGCATTCTGTCAACAGGATCTATTAGACCGTGATTGAGGCTGGGCCAAAGATATACCTGAACGTATCTGGCCGCGCTGTACATCTTCTTCATCGTTCCAAACCGGACAATGTACAGACACCCGTACAAGAGGCTCATGAGCCCGAAGAGGAGGGATAGGAGAGCGCTAATTCGACAAGCAGATGATGGATCGGTTTGCAGTTGCAGAATGGCCACCACGCTCCTGGAAATTGTTTGAGTTGTGGTCAATAAGGTCCGTGAGAAGACATACGACAGGAGCAACACAGATACGACATTGAATGTTTTCCATTCCTTGATGAGCGAGCCCGCGAACGATTCCCAAGAGGATTTGAACGCAGCCAGCTTCGTCTGTCGGCCGTAGGTCCGATTTGTCGCGGTTTCGGTTTCCCATGCATCATCAGACCGAGCCAGGGTTTCGTCAACGTCCTCGTCATCTAGTTCAGCGTCGTGGATGACCCGACACACTCGAACGAAGTACACGGGTGGGAGGCGTAGGAGAGCCAGCAGATACGTCCCCTTGATTACCTCTTGGGCTGCGTTGATTGCTGAATCTACGGAGACTCGAAGTGAGAGTCTTGAACGCTTGGATGACAATTCGCCCGATTTACGTGGGGGAGTCATATTCTGGCCTTCTTGGGGAGATTTACTTCTCTCTACCTGATTCTGCTGTCGATGGGACTGGCCTGGGGACGGTATTAGCAGCCAGGGTTGGCCTGTGAACGGATTGATGAGGGTAATGGTGTCCGTTGAGGATACTAGACTAGGACGGTGTCGGGCAATAGCCCGGGCCTGCGGAGGTACCGATGTTGGTCGTAGGCATACCAAAGCGCGTATGGACCTGTAAACGGTTGGGGGCCTCAGCCATTCTCGAGGAATAGAAGGATGAGGGGGGGTATTTCATATCATCCGAGCTACCGAACGTAGACGAGGTCCGGAAGCCGGTCTTGCACTCCCGTGCCATGGGAACCCCGCGGGCCCGCTGAAGGGCGTACTGACAACCGTTGGAATCTGAGGTGTAACGCATGCTGTGTGAGTAGGACCATCCAAGGTATCTAGTCTGTCCAGAAGGTTTTTTGGCTCCAGTTCCCGTTCATGGGTATCACGAAGGAGATTTGTGCCGAATGCTTTAACACAGTCGATGAGTTCCGTTCCTCTCGAGGCTTGGTCATGCGGGGGATTGATATCTGTTGGAGGATTGATTTGAATATTCATCCCGTTAGGCAGAGATGGGACGGCACTTACATCTTGGGAGATATGATATAAAACTAGCCCAGGCGTCTAAAGGGCGCTTCTCTTGACAGGTCCAAATTATCTGTACGGTTTTAGCGCTGAAAATGTAGGGTAGGTTTCTGTGCCGTGGAAAGGTTTGATCAGATTTGGTGCGTGAGGTGAAGGGGTGAGTTGACGTGAGGCATCGGCCAAACCAGACGCTAGAACCCGAGCATTGCCCAGATTCAAATCCTCATTGGTGTCGTCAGAGTGAGGGCATTCGAACCTCCACGAGCTATCCTAGCCTCGAGGCCATAACTAACTGACCCTAAACCGGAAATTATGGCGTCGCTGGTTCGCGCCCGGATGTGCAAAAACGAACAAGGTGAATCGTCATATAGTCCGTTTGTTGGTCTCGTTGGTACATATTCAGTTGCAGGAATGAAGTACACTACATCTTGGTCCGCCAACCCGAATGCGGCTGTGGTTCCTGGAGCCGTACAGGCCAGCCAATCAGATTGATACTGAAACTAGCGCGAGCCACTCCTTCGGATAAGATTGAGCAGTGAGATGCAATTGCTTCAGATGTGAAGTGGCTGTCGAGCAGGCTGGTATTGGCATGGGAAAGGGACGATTGACGGCTGGCTTTGGGGAGATCCTGGGGATGTGGAGCTCGTAGGCCTGTGATGAAATAGATTTCGTAGATGTGACCACCGCTATGGTGCTTCCTGGCTATGTCTTGTTTCGCACTACTCAGGTAAATTGGTTTTGGATTGCGAATGCTGATCCGACATATTACAAACGTCAACATCCGACCTAAAAAATTGCAAGGGTCTGGTAGTCTTTATCGGGATGATTTATCCGCTGTATCGTCCAGGAAGTAGTCTTCAATTAAAGTGACATCAATATTAGCGCCAGTATACGTGAATAACCTCACCCAATATTAAGGGACGAACGCTCATTACACAGGGTTCAACCCATATGGAGTTCTGGGCGGTGCAACGTGGTATGGTCGGGCTCAACCATGAATGCGATCATTCGATGCACGAGGTGGCATGAGGCATCTCGGTGGCAAACACGGCCCGCAGGTGGATTAGATATGGGAAAACATAGACAACAGACCAATAGAACCGCTTACGACCTGTGTGTGGCCTTTTAGAATCAATAGAACCAGCATGGAATCCGACGGTGATACCCAGTCCAGACGATCACTGAAAATGGTTTCTAGTTAGGGGCGCTAACAGGCTGCGTCGAACAGCCACACGACAAAGCAAGTCGCAAAAATAATACAGCTCGTGGCCCACCCACAATTTTCCGCGTTGAGGTGGCAGGGGATAAGTCGTACCATCACCATATGGTCATTCCAAAACGCCGCCTATTGATCCGACCATTGGCAGAGGACGTATTTGATAAAGAAGATAATGCACGTTCGCGACACGGGGTAGCAGAATATGCAAAGGGCTGGCCGAATATACGCCAATGCTGACTTTCGGTGCCATGTATAAGAGATGCAAGAAACTGAGTATTTTCATCCAATTCACCCAGATCACGATGTATTTCCGCATGCTCGTATTATTACCTGGGCTGGCCTCTGCCATCTCCACAGGGGCCCCGGTTCGTAGTTTATCAATGCCCGAGCATGAGGCTGATAGTTCCTCGCTGCCTCCAGACGATTACGGAATTCTCCGGGATGACGACAACGGCTGAACCAACCCCGGCTTCTACAATATCGCCAAGCTTTAGTTTATCTTGCTGGTGCGAAACGATACCATATCTGACTACAAGTAAGTGACTTGCACCGATAATTTAATTTAGGTGTAATCATTCATTCGAAAATGGATAGCATTTTGCCTACCTTGTTCGACGATATACTTCACAAATTTACCAACAGGAACGCCCTCACCATAATATCCTCCAAGTAGTTTTATGCTATATCAACCATTCTATATCAATTTATCCTATCAAACATCGCACAGGGATCGATGAAGTATGCTTACAGTATGGTCTCGATTGGTAAGGTGCGTGGAGGATGTCAAAGATACCCCACAAGATCCACAGCGCCGCGAAACACGAATTAGGCGTAAACAGCCACCTACAGGGTTGACAGTCCATTCTCGATTGAGATGTGCAGATCCTCCACCACGCGCTTCCCACGCCCGATCCAATACTCCATGTTTGATTCATCCTCAAACCACACCCGAGGATCCTACCCCTTGTCGTGAGACAACCTAGGTTCGCCCGTGTGTAGAACCACGCTTCCACATCCCAGACGGTCTTGATTGCTCGAGTATGCCGACTCTGATCATATCAATGGGGGCGGGCTGGGGTACCCCCAAATACACCAAGAAAAGTGCGGAGGGTGCTTGCGGGACGGCCTGTCGTTTGATATACCCTAAAATCTGAACGTCGCAAAGATTCATCGTGCTCCCTGACAATGTGGTTGTGCGGCTGAAGGGCCGCCTTCGTGGCCGAATCGTCCACCAAGATCGTGGACGGCCGGGAATGGGATGTAGCGCTGTTTACAGTCTTCAAATGGGCCCAGACCTTCTCAAGTCCTTTTATAGTTTGCGTTTCGGGGTTAGGAATACGGCAAGCCGCAATAGAAATCACACAACAAGTCACGCACTGTATTGTTCCGCGGCCAACCCCATTTCATGGCGAGACCAAACTGCAAGGAGATTTTGTCTCTCAGAGGATGCACAGGGGAAACATCTGTCGACCATCTTCGCGACATTTTGGGACTGAGCAGAGCTCCATATCATCGCGCTGAGCCAAGCACAGAAAGAGATAACAGCAAAAAAGTTTGCATGTACGGCCGCGCGTGGAGGATCCGGCGATGTTTTTGAGGGGACCTGAAGATGAGACATCCACTGAAATCCATGACAAGGAGCTTCCAGTGTCCACACCGCCACGGATTGAAGTTGGACACCTGGAGTGGTTGTATGTTTATGTTTGGTCATGCCTCTCCCAAACATCAATGACGTAAGGCTTGTTGTTGGGTTAGGACCGGTTATCCGTCCGGCCGCTGGCGGTTGGACCACCAAGTCGGAGAACTTCCACGTTCGACGAGACGAGATGGTAGAAGATGAGACAAGAAACGAGAAACGAGAAACGAGATAAGGTGTGGGATAGATTGATTAGAAAAGGAGGAACATTGGTCGTAACACTGATGATCCCAAGTGTGTTGCACTCAGAGTCTCAGACCTGTCAGTCCCGCTAGTGCTGTGAACTGAATATATACCCCGGGGGTCCGATATGGAGATATAAGGGAGCCCAAACATGGAAATTGTCATGATGACGGATTAAGGAGGTGCTGCCTTGGGGTTGGAAATGATGAATGAGGTATTGCCGTGATGTGGATGGATGGGATTGTGATAGACCCACTGCACGCAAATGATGATACAGCACCAATCCCCCCATCCCCGTCGAAAGCGTATAAATACTACATAGGCAATACGTCTCAGAGTAACCTTTATGGAAACCGCTGTAAGTAATAATTGGCTCATAATAAGCTATGAGATTTTGAATTGATTAAACTTGTATGGCAATTGTACCGTTGTACCCTATCTTCTAATATAGTACATCTCATCATTGTAGCATATGAGTCCGTTCATTGTTGACTAGACCAGCGCCTGGCGTGAGTGTCGGAAGCAGCCCCGCCGAGTGGCTTGATATATTTGACGCCTTCTTCCAAGCGATAACCTCCAAGCCAATTTGGCTTTTGAGCCCGCGGAGTAAGTGTGAGGTTCATCCAAGGTCTTCCATTGGGTAGGTGTGCGATATAGAGCACATATCGCCCCAGTGATCGGTGAAACCGATCCCGGGTTAAGGTTGGTGAGGTGGGGGTAGTTAGGATGGCGTCCGAACCAAGGTCGCTTTCCAAGTCATCCAGCCCCTCCATACAAAAGATTGCCTGGACACCCCGGGGGATGAAAAAATTATCATTCCACAAATCGACGATTTCAGCTGTATCCTCCGAAGGTCGGTCCTTCGATATATGTGCGAGGCTCTGGAAATAAAAATCGAAGACGGTTCTATGATGTGGAGGAGTAGATGGTACCCACAGCGATATAGTACCGCCAATCATCGGGCAGGGTGTCGCGATCACGCAATTCAATCGGTACTTCCGTGCACTGGCTGATATTGTTCATGTTTTGTAGGGGCTTGAACGTGTTGAATGGCTTTAGTGGCTGCTGCAAGTCTGGGGCTCTCGTGAGTGGTAACCCATAGGGGCTTAGCGGGCTGCTTTGGGTCGGGAGGCGAGAGGTCCGGATGTCCCCGTTGGAGTGGGCTCTACCATCTTTGGCGTAACGATTGAACACTCGCACCACCATAACGAAGTAGACAAGCCCAATGGAAAATACGAGCGAGACGACGATTTGGGCTGGGAGCGAGGGTGTCGAAATTGTTGTTCTGCAGCCATTGGTATTGCTGGTCTGGTCTTGCCAGACGTACGACAGTATACAGACGAAGAAGAAAATGATGGACCTAGGACAGCCATCAGGTTTAGTCTGAGCTAGGTCAAGCAAGCGGCGGGCAATTCACCAGGATAACCACACAGCAGGCATAGCAATCAGTACCCAGGCATTCCAAAAGACAGAGTTGTTTGTTCGTTCCGCATCCTGTCCGCAGGATCTGTTATACTATAATTGAGATTAGGCCAAGGACATACCTTAACATATCTGATCGCGCTGTACATCTTCTTCATCGTCCCAAACCGGACAATGTACAGACACCCATACAAGAGGCTCATAAGCCCGGAGAGGAGAGACAGAAGAGCGCTAATTCGACAAGCAGATGATGGGTCGGTTTGGAGCTGTAAAATGGCTACCACGCTTCTATAAATTTTGAGTTGCTGCCAAATCAATTATCCGGGAGAGAGGACGTACGATAGAAGCAACACGGATACAACATTAAATGTTTTCCATTCCTTGATGAGCGAGCTCGCGAACGATTCCCAAGAGGACTTGAATGTGGCCAACTTTGTCCGCCGACCGTCAGTCCAGTCTGTCTTAACTTCCCATGCATCATCGGATCGAACCGAGATCTCTTCAACATCCTCCTCAGATAACTCTGCATCATGGATGACCCGGCCTACTCGAACGAAGTATATGGGTGGGAGACGCAAGAGAGCCAGCAGATATATCTCCTTGATTACCTCTTGGGCTGCATTGGCTACGACTCGGAGGGAAATCTCGGACTGGGACGACAGTTTGACTGATCTACGTGGAGGAGTCGTATTCGGGTTCTCTCGGGGAGACTTGTTTGCCTCTACTTGATTTTGCGGTCGATCTGATTCGTGAGGTTGCCTCAAGGACGATGTCAGCGGCCAGCGTTGGCCTGTGAACGGATTGACAAGGGTAATGGTGTCCGCTGGGGGTACTGGAGTAGCGCGACGTTGAGCAACAGCCCTGGATTGGGGTGTAGTCGGCCCCACGCCTATGGGAGTGCCGATGTTAGTCGCAGGTATAGCAACTCGTAGGCGGCTAGGGGCCCGGGGCGTTCCCAAGGAACTGGGTGGGTAGGGGTGTTTTGTACCATCTGAACTATCGGATGTAGGCGATATTTGGATGCTTGGTCCTACACTGCCCCGCCACGAGAACTCAGTAGGCTCGCTGGAGGGCGCACCACCAACAACCGTCGGAGTCGGTGGCGCGCCGCGTGTTGACTGATTACCGGGATCGTTCAAGGTATCTAACCTGTCCAGGAGACTCTTCAGTTCCAATTTCCGTTCATCAATGTCACGAAGGAGATTTGCGCCGAATGCTTTAACACACTCGATGAGTTGCGTTTCCCTCGAGACTTGGTCATGCAGGGGATTGATATCTGGTGAACACTCGATTTGAATATCCATCGTGTCAGTTGGTAGAGGTAGGTTTACACTTACATTTCAAGAGAGATATGAATATAAAACTAGCATAGGCGTCTAAACTGCGCTTCTCTTGACATGTCCAACCTACCTGCGCAGTCCTGGTGCTGAGAAGGCAGGGTATATTTCCGTACCGTGGAGAGGTTTAATCAAATTTACTGCGTGAAAAGATCGTCAGCACGAGGCAATGATTGACAACCCAAACCAGAGCCCCAATATGACATTGCTTTAGGACATGCAGTGGCAAGTGGCAAAGCGAGCCGTTGTATAATCCACTTCTGTTTCTCCCGAGCCGCTGCAACAGAGATCAAGTACATTCCATCTCGACGCGCACCGGGCAGCCTCTGCGAACGTAGTTGCGGCTCTTATAGCCGTACAGTCTAGCCAATCAGCTTGATACTGAAATTAGCACGAGCCACCGTTTCGGATGGGAATGAGCGCAGCGAGATGCATTGGCCTCAGGTATGAAGCTGCTGTCAGCTAGCTTGGGAAACTAAGCTAGTATAGAAATAGGGAGCAGTGGAAAGATGCTGGAGATGTGGGGCTGCGGGTTTGCGATAAGGTAGCTTTTGGAACCTTGAAGGTGTGATTGCTGCTATGTCAGAGTCCTATACCACTCAGATTTGGTTTTGGATTGCAAACATTGGTCCGATTTAGTGTAACACTCAACATCTGGCCAGAGAATTCATAGCGGGTGTATGCTCATGGTGGCCTTTTTGAGGATAATTCATCTGTGGTCACTGATGCCATCCAGGAAGTAGATATCTTCAGTTGGAGCACCGTCGACGATAGCGCCAATCTATGTAAGCAACCTGACTAGATGTTAGGTAGAGAGTGTCGTGGGCGCCTATCTTAGAAGGTTACACGTTCTGCGTGGTGCAACGTGAGGGTGGTCAGGCTCGCCTATAGATGTGATATTTTAGATCCACGAGGTGGCATGAGGCATCTCGCTGGTACAAACAGTCTATCAGGTGGATCAGATATGGGAAACCGCAGCACGATAAGTCGATAAAACTCGTTAGGACCTGTGGGGACTGTTGGTAAATTTAAGAGTACTTCAGACGATCATTGGGGGAAACCGGCGTTTGGCTAGAAGAACTGACAGACTACATCTAATGACAGCCACATGATAAAGCACGCAGCACAGAGCGGCAGAAGACTGGCCGAATATACTTCAATGCTGATGTTCGGCGCCATGTATAAGTGATGCAGGAAACCGATCCAATCCACCCAGATTACGATATGTTCTCGACGATTACGGAATTCCCCGGGATAACGACAATGGCCGAGCCGACTCCGACTCCCCCAATGCCGAGCTTCAGTCTGTCTTGCTGGCGTGAAACGATCCAGTATTCAACTGCGAGTAGGTGACTTGCGTTGATAGTTTAAGCGTGATTGTTCATTCGAAAATGGGTGGCATTTTGCCTACCTTGTTCGACGATACACTCCATAAATTTACCAGCAGCAACGCCTTCACGATGATATGTTCTAAATGGCTATTATCTGTATATCGATAAATATTACGCGGGGATCGACGAAGTACGCTTACAACACGACTGGTAAGGTGTGTGGAGGGCCTCATGTCCACAGCGCCGTGGAACATGAGCTAAGCGTGGGCAGGACCACCTATGGGATCGACAGTCCATCCTCGATTGAGATGTGCAGATCCTCCAGCACGCGCCTCCCATGCCCAACCCAATACTCCATGCTTGATTCATCCTCAAACCACACCCGAGGATCCTGCCCTTTGTCGTGAGATAAGGGATCCCGCCCCTCGTCGTGGGGCAAGCTGGGTCCACCCGCGCGGAACCACGCTTCCACGTCTTGTACGGTTTTGATTTGCTCGAGTATACCCACTATAGCGATTAGAGTCTGATCGTATCCATGGGAGTGGGCTGGGGCGCTCCCGAATACACCAGAATATGTGCGGAGGGTGCCTGCGGGCCGGGCTGTCACTTGGTATGCTCTCAAGTCTGAACGCCGCAACGATTCATCGTACCCCCTGACAATAAGGTGGTTGTGCGGCTGAAGGGCCGCCTTCGTGGCCGAATCGTCCATTAGGATTGTGGAGAGCCGGGAATGGGGCAGAGCTCCTCCAGTCTTCAAATGTGCCCAGACTTTCTCAAGATCCTTCACAGTCTGCATTTTCTTGTCTGCCGGGGTTAGGACATGGTAACAAAAGCCACATGGTGAGCGACGTACTGTATTGCTCCACAGGCAACCCCATTTCATGGCGAGACCAAACCGCAAGGAAATTTTGTCTCTCAGAGGCACAGGGGAAACATTTGTTGACCATCTTTGCGACATTTTGGGGCTGGGCAGAACTCCATATCATCGCGTCGAGCCAAGCACGGGTGGTAGGATGAAAAAGATAGTGGCGAAAAGTTGGCATGTACGGCCGTGGGTGGAGAGTCCGATGGGGTTTTGGAGGGGACCTGAAGATGAGACATCCGTTGAGGTCCATGACGAGGAGCTTCCGCGCCGCCATGGTGCGACGGATTGAAGTTCAAGGACAGACGGAATATTTGAATGGCTGTATGTTTGGGTTTGGTCATGTTATATCTTGCCTCTCCCAAACATCAATGGCCTATCGGACCCCGGGCCGTTACCCGTGCCTCTGGCGATTCAACTATCGGCCTGAGGTGCATACTGATGGAATGAGATGGTAGGGCATGAAATAAGATAGAGACAAGAAATGAGATAAGACGAGAAATAGCCTCGGGGCGAAAATGATAAATGAAACGTTGCTGGGGTGTGGACACCAGGTGGACGGGAATCGTGACAAATACATTGAACCTACCATATATCACCAACCCCACTCATTGAAAGCGAATAACCACTAGGCAATACATCCCGGAGCGCTCGCAGTAATTGTTTAGAGTAATGTCAATCATGCCGGCGGTCCGTCTAACTTTTAAGCCTCTGTGGGTCCACTGATCTTCTACCCGAAACTGATCGTCGATCACCCATAAAATTCAGATACAAATATGGATTTTGGTGGGTGCGCACTGCACAGACGATAAGATTGAACATGGCGGCAAGACGATACATGGTGGAATACGGATAGCGATAACTTGAGTCCCAATATAGCGGCACAATACAAACAGCAAGGAAGGACCTGCGCTGTCATGAGCTAGTGTGTTTCGAGCGGATATAAAACACTCACAGACAGTGTACAACAGCAGCAGCCACTAGTCCGCCTCGGTCATCTTCATCTCCCACATCCCATTTCTACCCCGCACCAGTCCCTGGAACACCACTTTTGCTCCCAAGAAATCGACCTTGCGCACGCCCCGGGCCATATCCGACTCGTCCCCGACCGCCGCACATCTGTCCTGGAACGCCCGCCCAATAACCCGCCGCTCATCATCCCCAAGCTCCTCATTCCAAAAGTGCCGCCCACTAATCGGCACCTGCAGCTGCTCGTACATCTGCTCCATAACATCGCGCACCATCACCCCGTTCGGGTGCGACTGGGCAATGTCAATGTACCACGGCAGTTTGGCGTGGTAGAGACGCATAGACTCTGCGGCGGGCTGGGTGGCGAGCTGTGCATAGTCGAGGTCGTTGACAGGGCGCTTGATGGTGAGGAAGTCGACGTAGGAGACGTCGAACCGCAGATCGTAATAGATGGGTGGGTAATGGGAGGAATACAGGATTAAAGAGTCGGGGGTGCGTCTGATCGGATCAGAGATCTCTGTAGTCGAGTCAATCAATGATGAGCGGGACGGGAGCGGCGAAACGCACCCTTAACGTCGGAACGACCCTTCCCCATCCACGGAATGTATGCGCTGAGGCTTGAGCGAGGCGAGTAATCTGCCCTCCAATCCCTTGGCCGCCGTGACAAATTCCGCTCATCAAACACATCCGGCGGTGTGGTATACGGAGAGGATCGCCCAGGTCGGTATGCAGGTATCGAGGAAGGCCCGTAGCGTGCGAGGGGATAGTGGTCAGCAATGGGGTGGTGGAGTGCTAGGTGTCCATGCGGATGGGGTGTTCCCGTGCGCGACAGAGGTCGGCCAAGGGCGAGTGCTCCCGCCTCCCCAGGCCAAGAATGGGTATCCTGTTTCTTCTTCTTCTTCTTCTTTTTCATGACCCCACGAATCTCGTCGTACCCACCAAGTTCACCGCCACCACCACCGCCACCACCGCCGCCGAACCAAGGGCTCGCCGAGATGGCCTGCCCAAACGCCGATTCTGCACCATTAGTCGCGCCTTGCAGCATCCACCGTGGCTGCTCTGCTTGGTGGGCACTTGCGGGTGTGGGTGGGCCCCACGATCCAGGTGTATGCTGTTCCCAGGTTGCGCCTGGGGTGGGTGGTGCGCCAGCTACCCAGGCCGGCGTCGATTGAGGGTACTGGCCAAAGGTCCAGCCACTTGCGACGGCCGGTCCGCCTGCGGACTGACCGACCCATTGAGGCAGCTGGTGTTGGTTTGTGGCACCCCACGGAGATGATGACGGGTACGGGTTCGTGCTACATGATGAGTAAGATCGGGGGAGTTTGGGTTGGGTTAGAAGTGCCTACGCAGCATGGTTTGCACCAGGGAAAGGGTCGTATCCTATCGGCTGGCCGCCTTGTGTTGCGCCAGGGGGCGGAGGGATGAAACCGCCGCCCCCACCTTGCTCAACCGCAGGCGGCATGTCGTCCCAAACGGACGGGTCGTATTGAAAAGCCATTGGTTTCTTCGTGAATCAAGCGCAAAAGGCTGAGATATAAAGCGGGAGTCCCGTTGTCGTTGTTGGCTGTGTGGGACGTTCGTGAGGGTGCGGTGCGAGGCAGTAATGGCAGGAGTGGCTGTGGACAGCAGAGGCGATAAACCCGGCTTGGGTGGGAAAGTGAAATTTCATGTTTGTGCGTATTATGCAACAGCCCCACCTTCTTGTCAATTGTTCTTCAATGATCACTGATGGCAACATTGATCCTTGTAAGTACAAATACGTCTTCTTGAGCGTCTCCCCCTTACACCCGAAGGCGACAACCTTGAATTTTCCAAAATCCATCCCCCTGGCGAACCGAAATCCTATGAAGCCGATTAAACCCACTCTGGCTGCTGACATCGGCTGCATGCGCAGCGGCATCCGGTATTCTTGCTCTCCGAATCCCGGAGGCTGTTGGAGCGAAGCTGATGAACGGGCGCCTACATCCCCACGATCTTCATCCCAGACAAGGAGGACCACATTCAGGCATCTTATACGTTTATGGAACAAGGCGCTACATGAATTATAGGGCTGAGCGTAAGTACCAAGCAGCAGGGAATATCCCAAAAGTAATTCTATCGGGCTGGGTCTGGACCGTCACTTGCACCACACCAACATCACCATTAGTAGTGACATGAACATTCGTGCCCCCCGGCTGGTGGTGATGGTGCCCACACGCAGGAGCGCCGCTATAAGGGAACAACAGCCACGGGCTGCGCTGTTGCGCCAGCGATGTCGGGTAAGTACGTCCAGTAATCTGGTAACGCGCGTCCGCGTGCGCAGGGAGCTCCGCGTCGAGTCCTCTCGTGGCAGAGACGTAGGCGTCCACTTGAGGCGGGGCACGCCTGGATATCCGCCCGGGGATGGCAGAGGCACGGTGGTGGTTGTACATGGTCCGCATTCGCTGGCGACCTCACGGGTACGTATGGAGCGGGCGCATCATATTCACGCCCCGGAATAAATGGGGGTACAACCTGCGCAGGGCTATCGCATCGATAAGCAGCCCACGGGTCCGCTGAGAGTGCCCGACGAGCTGACGCACTCGGGCTTGCTGGTGGAGAACTCGACACCGACCTGCGGGTCCGGGGCGAGCGCCGTACGTGCGGCGAGCAAGATCGTGCATCCTCCGGCGTAGGGGGCGGAGACGGCGTGTGTCGGCTGTTGCTCCGCCCTCTCTGTGGATATTGGCCCGGACTCATCGATCCGTTGGGCCAGCCCGAGGCGGGGTGTGGGTGCATGTTGGGGCTTGGGCTTCCCATTCGGAGCGGTGACAAGCATGTGTTTGGATGAGCGGGGCTTCCGTATGGCGTTCGGCCAGGCGAGGCGGGGCGCGGGTGCATGCCGGGGCTCGGACTTCGCATGAGGAGCGGAGACAAGCATGCGCCTGGATGGATGGGGCTCCCATACGGCGTCCGGCCAGGCGAGCCTGGGTAGCGTGAACCAGGGGCTGGATATCCTGTTGGAGAACTTCCCGGAATTTGGTCCTCTTGCTGGGGTACGTTGATCTCAATTGTCGGGTAATAAGGCATTGTAATCGAGTGAGTATTGCGTTTGGACTGTAGGTTGATTGGACTGAGAGAAAGATTGAATGAGTCGGATGCTGGATCACTCACATTATATATACCGCCAGACGTGCGCATACAGAACAAAGCTGTGGATAAAACAGTGCTCGCTAACCAGCTTCTCCAGGGCGGGCAAAGGGCGCCGACCTTGTCCGTGCTGAGGAAGATGGAACGCCCACCAGCGCCCACAAAGTAAATAAGGGCGGAGACTCCGACGTATTGCGCTTAGTACGCGAGTACAACGGCTGTGGGTGCCAATTCCCGCACCCGTCGCTTGCCCCATTGCTACCACCACTGGATGTTGTACTTTTTACCATTCCAATGTTAAGGACATACGCACGACCCACGGGGTTGGTGCCACAGAGCACGCGCATTCCCAACATCCCAGCCCCTCGATACGGAGGATTCTTGAAGATTTCAACCCATGCCAACGTTTTGGCTGGGGGGATGGCATCTCACGCCGTAAATAGCAACCGCATTTCCCACTGTTTCTGATATCTAGGCATGAATGATATCGAGCTGCCAGTAAAACCCTGCCAGGTCCCCTGGGTGCAGAAAACGCGCTAACTAAGATGCTCTTGTGTTCACAACGCGTCGGACCCCAGGAAACCGCCTGGTTTAATTTGGACGCTGGTGGCAACGATTCGATGGCGTTGATTGTCTCCGTGCTCGTCTAAAGGTGTCTTTGTGATAAGAATCAACGATTGATTCTGCGAACTTGCCGAACTGCGCGATTGCGCATATTCCAACACCCCACCACACCTTCGCCATGTCGTTCGAGGTGAAATTGATCAACGTGGGACTTACGTCAGCTTGGGTTTTGAACTCAGCGATAATCAATGTTTACATTTTAAATGCTCCCCTCTGCCCAAGCCGCTCGGACAACAACCTCATCTTCTAATATGCGTTTCTCCACAGCTTTTTTGGTCACTCTCGGCATGGCCCTCGTCGCTCTCGGCGGCCCTATCGCATACGCCCTCTGCCAAACTGGTGCGTCAATCAGCATTCGTTGACTGCTGCCTCAAATTTATTGCGATAATTCCGTTCTTAGGCTGTAACTCTTTGGCCGTCGCCTGTTATGCCGCAGCAGGCTTCACATTCGGCACCGTCGTGGCAACCGTAGCAACACCTGCCGTCATCGTAGGCTGCAACGCGGGGTTGGGCACCTGCTCGGCGGCGTGCGCCACGGTGGCCCTTTTCGCCCCAACTCCTTGAATTGTGCGTATGGTTTTATCATATTACCCATCCCCACTGCGACTCATGGTATGCGTGTTACAGATTTCCGTCCTCATAATTTCTGCGAGTCTTGCGCCTGAATAGCACACTATTGTTGTACATTATATCGATGATCATTTGATACATCCAAGTCAGCTTTTGACAACGAGATAGTTTGACATCTGTTTCATATTTTCAGCAAGCTTTCTTTCTGGTCAAAGCTTTTCAACATGAGAATCGTCTTGGGAGGCACCCATCGCTGTTGGGATCTGCCATCGACGCGTCATTCCGGTATCATCATGACCACTGAGGTTTCTCATGTGTTTCCCAAGACCTCTACCCGCCACGAAATAGCCAAAATGCCGACGCCGATCGCCAGGTGTGATAAAATATCGTTGACAACTCTTTGCAGCGCATATTTAGATAGATGTGGTAGAATTGATTGCTTATATTGAAGTATCGATTCCTTACCAGACACTACCCTCACATGTACCGTCTGAGCTCATCATTATACTTTGGTAGATTAGATTATCACACATGAAAGAAAATCTTCGAATCTTTTCAATCTGTTCCTCACAGTACTCTGTCGCATCTATACTTTATAGAACAAGGCGCTACACGAGATTACAAGCCCAAGGTCCGAGTATAGAGTAAGTACCAAGTAGTAGAAAACACCCCAGAAGTTAGTTCCGCCGAGGCTGGGTCTGGACCGTGACTTGCAGCGCGCCGACATCGCCATCCGTCAAGACATAAACATTTGTGCCCCCCGGCTGGTGGTGATGGCACCCATGCGCCGGAGCGCCATAGTTAGGGAACAACCACGGGCTGCGCTGCTGCGCCAGCGACGTCGGGTAAGTACGCCCAGTAATCTGGTAGCGCGCATCCGCGTGTGCGGGGAGCTCCGCGTCGGGGCAGAAACGTGGATGTCGACCTGGGGACGGGACGTTCCTGGGTGTGCGCCTGGGTGATAGCAGGCACACAGTGGTGGTGGTGTATAATCCCCATTCG